>APFE031003738.1:3557-29720 GCA_000404065.3 Pinus taeda | reverse complement strand
CTCTCTAGTGACAAACAAACCAAACAAGAGCAATCCTTCTCTAAATATACATCATTCTATGAGAACCAAGTGTTTTCCAATCTTACCTTAGGTCCAACGCTTGTTGTAGCAGTCCAGCCTTGCTGATCTAGATGAGCTCCTCTTTCACTTTAAGACCTGCATACACTAACAAAGAAAACGATTACATAACACCTGAATATTTCATAAAACAAAGCATCTTCATCACATAGACCAAGGAGTACATGAAATAATTCATTAACAACAAATCATTGAGAAGAATGGACTTATTTGTATTAAGGAAACAAAAAAGGAACAATTACAACCTGAGCCTTGGTGTTGTGCAAGCTCCTCCCAGGGTCCAACAAGAGATTTCCTCTACTTTGACAAGCTCACCCACTCCCAATATGGCAACAAGGAAGGATAGTGATCTCTCCTCACAAGTCAACAATGGAAGTCCTAATTCCAGCAGCATTTATCCTTTAGAATGTTCAGCTTTCAACCTCCCCTCCTCTGGCCCAATGCCTGTATTTATAGTATTCTAGAGGAGGTTATTCAGTTCCAACATCAATGGGATACTCCCTCTTTTGGATGGGGTAGCTCCTCTCTTGATGGGATAATCTCCTCTATCATAGGGGTGCATGAACCATCTGGAGGCGCTCAATACACGTCAAAAACTCTTCTAGAAGGCTCTAGAAGTGACCACAAGTAACTTTTTAAAGATGAAACTTGCGCTTTTTGACCTTTATAGGGGTACGCACCCTAGCTTTAGCTTACAGAGCGTATTACTACGCAAGTCTAATGTATTTGGAATGCGTACACGCAGGCAAGGTAGAGAGAACCTGCGTACCCAGAGATAAACATGTTTTCAAGTGACTTTCTCTCTTTTGAAGTTTTGACATGAAGAGCAGAGGTATGGGGCTTGGCAAAGAGGACAATATGGCTATTGATGGGGCCATATAACTGTAGATAGTCAAGGTGACAAAATTCAGTGTAACACATCACAAATCTCATGTATTTGCAAGTGTTGGATTTTTCCAACAACAAATTGAGTGGAAGAATACCAGATCATCTTGAGAGGCTCTCTGGATTTGCAAATATACCAAATGATGGTCATAATGGAACATTTGCAGATTTACAAGTTAACATGAAAAGATATGAGTATACATTATTATATTTGTCGCCTCAAAACACTATACTTGATTTATCTTGCAATAATATCATAGGAGAGATCCCTACAATAATCGGAAGTATGAATTGTTTGCGACTACTAAAATTATCTCATAATCATTTGGAAGGGAAAACACCTACATCTTTTAGTAGGATATCCAATTTGGAACAATTTGACTTGTCAAACAATATTTTGAGTGGATCGATTCCGGAAGAGCTCTCCATTCTACATGAGCTAGCCGTTCTGGATGTTTTATTAAACAATCTTTGTGGTTGAATCCCAACAGGGACATAATTTTCCAATTTCAATATATCTTCATTCCAAAAGAATAAGTGTTTATTTGGCTGTCCTTTAGATTCAAGTAATACGAATGAAAGACGAACAAGAAAAGGTGATAATGCTATTAAGAGTAGTAGTGCAAAAGTGGGATGGCTAAGTCGTATCGATGAACATATTTCATTAATAGCATTAGGGATGGGAATAGGGATTGGAATTGGGGGAGTGGTTGCTATATTTTTGTTATGGGATAGAGCTAAATTGTGGATGGTACTCCCAAAGATGCCAAAGTCCTTTTTTAGGGTGTATCGATTTCCTGCATAATTAAAGCTTGCTAAGCTCAAAGCTTCTAATGCATTATACCAAAAACGAAGTATGTGGTATTAAAAAAATTCTCTCATCCTATATTGAGTATGAATATAAACATGTATAAATTGGAATGACGATTTAAAGTCTACAAAGCATTTATAAAGTGATACTTTTTTATTATTATAAATCTATGTATATTGTTTTTGTTTATTTTTAATCTATTTATACTATTTTATGTGCATGGCGCTTTATATAAATATAAGTGTACTAAACTTCTTATCTATATATTTTCTATAAGTTAATTTTTGGTCTTTGTTAAAAATACAAAATTAATTCTAGATATTCATTTTATGTGCAATGATAGTAACTTGTATATATTTGTATTTATAATAGAAACATGTATCCGTTTTATAAACTTATTTCTTAACTTTGAAAGCTGTTTAAATTCTTTTGAAGGAAGTGGTGTGTATTATATATATTATATATATATATATAGAAATTGGAAAATGAAATCATTATTTATTAGATATTAAAATTTAAACAAAAAATTAATAAAAATATAAATAATAATGTTTTTTTTTAATTTATAAATAAAATTTAATTAAATATATTAAATACTTAACAAAATCTCACACAAAATAGATTAGAGTAAAAATGTGCTACTTTCCTTATTCTTTTATATCTTTTATGGTGGAGGGGGGGAGTTTAAAAACTAAACTATATGAAAATATTTAATGTTTTAAACTTATAATTGAACTAATACATTTTTCTAACTGCTAGCTTAGAAAGGTTTCTAAGGTCTTTGTATGATCATAAGTTGTTTACATAAATATGCATGGTAGCTTAATATGCTTCAAGTAACATGTTATACACTGCAATGGAGAAATGTGGCATTCATGTTGTCATTGATGGGATGTCGTATGTGGGTTTCTTCATGGTTATTAGGGGTTTGGAGGGCTTTGTTTTTACTAATATTGTCATAAAATGCAAAGCTATATTCATCGTCATTAATGGTTTCTTTTTGTGCTTAACTAGATTGTTATGGATTGTGAGTCCCATTGTCTGATATGTTTTGAACATTATGGCGGCCTATTTTTTTAAGGACTGTGATTGTCATCGAGAAAAAGGGTTATGATCGGTGTAATGCATGGTAACTCAGTAGATTTAATAGCATTTGTTTTGGAAATTCCTTATGATATTGAACGGTGGTGTTGTATATGAGTCTATAGATGGATAGATTTATGGAATGTTTTCATTGGAATGAAGGTTTCACTTCTATTATGGTCATGTTTCTCAATATTTCTTGATGCCAAGGAAGGATTTGAAAAGTCCTCAAAGTCCATAAGACTTCCAAGCCTAAGTGTTGTGGAGTAACAAACTTCCATACAAGTAAAATAAACCTTGGTGGAATTATAAAAGAATTCAGGTTTTGACGAATATCAAAGGAATAATGTAGTCTTTATTTAATTAAATGGATTATGGTTTATTAACACTAATCCATGTTGCACTATCCCTGCCAAGTGCTATCCCTGCCAAGTGATATGCATTGGTCACTATGGAGATGGGGCACTAATGACAAAAGTCAAGGAATGGGAATATCCCTATTACCAAACGTGATTTTTAACATTATGCCATGA
Organism: Pinus taeda; assembly: GCA_000404065.3. NCBI lineage: Eukaryota > Viridiplantae > Streptophyta > Pinopsida > Pinales > Pinaceae > Pinus > Pinus taeda. Next base: position 26,330 of record APFE031003738.1, on the reverse strand, counting down.
AGGAATGATAATGAGAGTGGGCTCAATAGACACCAATATGTATGATCCAAAATGGATCCTAGAAACCCTCTAAGTCTTCAAAAATAAAAATCTATCGCAAAGGATGAACTTTAAAAAATGGCGGATTACATTATCGGGCCTGAGAAACATGAAGAAATAGTGAAAAAAAAAGCTATCGAACAATGATGCACAGGAGCTGTTGGATCTGGCCGATCAACGGTCCCGATCCGATCGGCATATCACAATCGGCGGTGGGAAGTGGAGGTTATCGGAGGCAGCCATATGACAGTTGCAATAGTGATCAGTGCGAGTCAATGACGACTGTCGATCAAGAACGCAGATCAATGGCCCAAGTTAACTCGCGATATCGCATTGGCAGAATACAGAGGAGTGCTTACCAACGTCCCGGGGACTATGTGATATGCGATTGCAATATATCGCATCGCATTATCACATCGGAGCAATAAAAAGGAGTGGGGCTGTTATACTTGTGACTTGTGATAGCCAGACCCAATGGGGATTATGAATGAAAATTAATATATTTTGAGTTCCATAAAAAAGGAGTTTTTCTATGTAAAGTTTCATTTTCGTTAAATAAACGAAAATCAAAGGAAATGAAAAGGGAGTGATAAAATGGACCCAAAAGGGTTTATACATGCATCGACATATATTTTGAGTTCTGTAATAGGCAGGATTTCGAGTGGGCCTTAGGCGGTCAGTGGTATTGGTCGGGCTCCGCCCGAGCACATACACTGGCCGACACGTGGCTAGGTGCCGGAGAGAGAAAACTGCCTTTTCGGGCGGGTAATCTCCATGCCCATAAGCCACCCGAAATCAATAGAAACCGTTGGATCAATGATCACTTGTGATAGCGCCTGAAGACAGATATGAAAGGATTGTAGAGCAAAATTAATGATGTTTTAGGTCTGTAAATGGCAGTTTGACGGATTTTCCCGTGTTTTTGTGTATTTATTTGTGTAAATAGAGAATGACTATTTTGGGGATTTCAAAGGTGCAGATGGTCCCTTTTGTTACAAAACAGGTGACCACCATACCGAAAGACGTTTAATAGTTATTGTTTAACACTTAGAGGGGATCTGAGTGGATAGAGGCTAGAAGCCAGAGAGCTCGAAAGGGAAAATGAATAGACTAGTGCTGATTAGTTTAAAAGCCATAGAATGACAAAGACATAGGTAAGAAGTGCTGAGATAGAGAGAAGACACAAACAAAAAGTGAGAGGGAGAGTCTGTGTACTCCAGAGACTTGAGGGATTTAAGTAAACTCCTGCTGTTTTGTATTTGTTGTGTTGAGACTCAAATTGAGCTCACTTTTGTAAAACTCTGCTCTTGAAGACATAATAGAGAGGTCACCATTGAAGGCTGGACCAGGAGATGTAGCCTAGGAGTTTTGGGTGAACTCCTTGATTATTTTGCTGTGTCATGTGTGTATGTCTTCTATGTTTCTATAACTGCTTCATTGTCTATATTATTCGCAATCCTTTCGATCCGTTGCACTAAGTAGTATAGGCAAATCCTGCACATGAGGCTGTAATACCTTAAGCTTAGTCTAAGATCTCATTTTCAGATCAAGTGGTATCAGAGCTTTAGGTTTGCTAAGGTTAGACAAGCTTGTGCTGGATTATTGAATGCTAACTAGGTCAAAGCTCAAACTAAGAGAAGGATAACTTGTTGAGGCTAATCCAGAAATTGGAAGAGTCTATCCTAGGAGGAGAATAGTAGAACAAACCCCATTGGAATCAAAATCTCAGTTCATGGACAATTTCATGACCATGAGAGCCATGGTGGAAGAGATGTATCGAGAATTTAAGAAAGGTCGAGGTTGTTAAACAGACATGGTTAACGAGAAACAGATAGAAAGATAAAGCATGCATTGTATTTTTTATTCACAAATGATGTATATTTATGGTACATTATGTGACCGTTGGGATTCACATCCCAAGGTCTCTTGGACTGCTTTGTCCATTCGGCTTCCACGCTAACCCTTTAGGATTAGGTGTCCAACATTCCCCCCGTTAATCCGAAGGATTATGTATGAGTCCAAGAAAAGAGCTGTAATACAAAATGTGCAATAATGCATGGCAACACTAGGCTGAATGTGCTCTATGAAATGTTGGTATAAAGGGCGGTGGTTTAAGGATAGCCACCAACACTGGAACGCTTAGTGCAGTTCCTGGAACTCTTCCAAACTTCGCAAGAGGCTATAAGTCTTCTGCTAGAGGAAGTGATCCTATTGTTTTAAAGAGGGAAACCTTCAACCATAAAAGGGAGGTCTCACCCCGCATAAAAGGTAAAACTTCAACCTGAAAAGGGAAGTCTCAACCTGTGATTGTTTAAGGATGACCAACAACTCTGGAATGCTTAATGCAATTCCTGGAACTCTTCCAAAACTGGCAAGAAGCCGGAGTCTTATGCTAGAGGAAGTGTTCTCAATTTTTTTCCTGTAACTCTTCCAAAGATGGAAAGAAGCTAAAGACTTCTGCTAGAGGAAGTGTCCCAGATTGCCTACTGAAGGCATGTTCACGGGCATATTTGTCTCTGGCTACAACTATGAAACTGGTGTGGCAGGTTGTGGCTCAGGCTCGCTTGATGTGGATTTGAAGCTTGTAGATGACCATCATTTCCCCCCCTGTCAGATACAAGGTGAGAAGATAGATAAAACTCAACTGCAAGACTATTCAATACTCTGGAACAAGTTCTGACATGTGTTTGGAATATCTTCTTGGCTGTTGATTCCCATTGCCAAGAAGCGATCCATCCAAGATGAATCTTTGTTCTTGCAGGACATTTATTTCTGAAGCATCTGTGTGAAGAATGAGTGGTTTTATGATAGTGCTTACATGGATGAAGATCAAAATAGTGATCTTTCAAATGGCCAACTCGGTCACAGTGTTGGAATTTCACAATTTGTTGTTGTTGTTGTTGTTGTTGCTGTGGAAGAGGGGCAGAGTCTGGAACAGCTGAAGCTGAACTGTCATGAGGAGCAAGTGAACTGTCATGAATGAATCCAGCACTCTGAAACTGAATGGGCTTTGAGTAGTTTGGAATGTGAAAGGACAAGTCCTTGTCATATCCAAGACCAGTTATGTGCTTGTTGTGGACAAGCTGTTCCCAAGGTCTGATGATGGGCTTGGGAAGTGCAGACTAAGTTTCTGCACCTGCATGTACAACTACTGCTTTATGGGGTACTAAATCTAAACCAACTGTAACATCATTGACTTGCTTCTGATGGGTTGCAATCTCAATGTTCTGAACAGAAACATGTTCAGAATGACTCCCCTGTTTTAGTTCTTCTTGCTGTAGCTGAGTTTCAAGCTACAAAAAATCAATTTTCTCTTGTGCATTTTGTAGACAGACTTGAATGTCTATGAGAGAAATTTTGCTGACTTTTAATGTTTCATGATTAGTAGACAATATGAGAGTTTTGAGGAACTCTAATACTTCACTGATTCTATCCATGTAATTTTTTTCTTCAATGTCAGATTTACACCTTAAAAACTGATCACATCTACTACTCAGTGCAGAAAAGTAATACCCACTCACAGTACACAACAATATCCTTTACAAATGTGCAGCAAATGAATCAAGGAATCTATGTATATATATGTAGGCAGAGACTATAATGAGTTTTAATACCACAACTGGGGCAGCAACAACTGCAAACTTGCTTGGATCCTTCAAATACTCCTTCACTTCCAAATCAGAAATGATGGCTATCAAAACTTTAACAATTATAACACAATTCTCTAATCTTGCCACTTTCTGGCAATGAAGATGAGCAAAGAGAGTAAATTCCAGCAAGGACTTTCAGACCCAGAGTTCTGCTCCAACACTTTCTCAGGTCATAGGCATTGGAATGAGTCTCTAGCACACTTAAACAACAATGATAGACCTTCTTACATGTCCAAATACTTAGCAAACTGTACAGTGTTGGTCCTCTGGCTTATATTAGTCAACAATACAATGTTTCGTGGCGCCCATAATGTCAGAATAAACTCCACACTGAAGGGTATCACAGCTACGTTCAGCAAAGGTGGTGCATTCCTTGTTGTTGGTTCATGTAAATATATAATATGTTGGACAAATACTTGTGGAAGAACTTCAAAATTTTAATTTGATATCAATGTTTCAACAAATTTGAATGGGGCATTTTGAATGGAGCCACATGAAGAATAGACTTATGCAAAGCATAAACTAACTCGCACAACCTTCAAAAACAACATTGTTACTGTCCAACGAACTGTATTAGTTCACCAATGATTTGCATGTCATTTGGACCGAGCATATATGGTCTTGAACTTCAAAAAGACTCAACACACAAACTTGTACCATACAGTTTTCAGTTTATCCCAATTGTATGCAGCTTTAAGACTAACAATCGTTGATTCACGCCTTTTGAGAAATATCATCCATGTTGGATTGCTTCAAAGTTTCGTTTGAGTTTGTCTTGCACAGGTGGCAAGTGATATCATGAATAATCATTGTTGTTTTGGCTGAGAAACTCAAAGAAATCTGATGTGGCATGTTAGACACACATGAAGAACACTGAAGATGAAGGGCCAGCAAACGTCAAACTTATCTTTGCTACACACACAGAGATTTGACCTTACATTCTCCTTCAGAACTCATTCCTTTCAGCAGTATGGAGCTTCGTTCAAGTGTTAAATGTAATACAAGGCATATATTTAATGTAAATGTACAACGCATACATAATAATGCAGCAATAACATTCAATGGTCAATGTTCAAAAAATGGGAAGCAGAAGCTGTAGTAGTGTCGATATAATGTTGCTGAATATCAACAGTTGCTCCTCAGAAGATTTGTAGATCGGTTCAAGAAAATGTATGAATTGGGAGCGAAAAATATCTAATATCGAATGTAGAACCTTTAGGCTGCAGACCTTTGATGATTAGTTTAGAGAAATCATGATAATGGAAGATGCGTCGGTTATGCCAATGGCATCATCTCATATTTCAACAGAGGGGTAGATAAATCAGCAACGACACCAGGTATATATCATACAACATGAAACCATAGCGCTACAGCACTTTGATATCGTATTTTTCCAGTAAAATGGAAGGCGACCCTCCGGCTGCCCGTGCCATTATCATGTCGTACTTACCATTAGTTATACCGTTGAAATCCACTCTCAGGCATGTGACACTACTGCTCGATTGCATTGGATTGTCATGGCCCTGACGGTTGAAATCTCCTGTTCATTTCCTAATATTAATCTCCTCTTGCTTTGATCTTCTGTCAATTTGTTCTCAATCTTGATTCAAAACTCACCAACATATATGTTAGTCCAGCAGCACGATACCACAGTAATAATATACAACCCACCGTGGTGAGATACGATTCATAGTAAAGTGATATGCCCCACAACAATGAGGAACGAATCTAGACAATGAAATACAGTTAGCAGCGAAAAGGTATAACTTACAGTAAATACATACAGCCCTCAATGGAGAAATATGATGCACGGAAAGGAGATATGACTCATGGTGAAGAGATGCGACTCACTGGGAAAAAATGCGATGCTAACATCACCATAGATATATGCAATTGGAACAGCAGAAATATGTCACTGTAACCAAAAAGACACATTAGTATAATCGCAGTGATATACATGGAATAAACCACTGGCCGATTGATTTCCCATGGTAAATGTCGGAGTGGTCAGGTAATGTTTATCTAACAAACTAGGACGTGTCGGAGTGCTAAGGTAACATTCAACTAACATAGAATTTCATAATGGAAAAGCTGGACGTGCTAGAGTGCTCAGGTAACATTCAATCGGATATAGGCCGAGGAGGCGGTATAGGTCGGGCGTTAACCAAACAGCTCAAGTCATAAAAGTTTTGACATTCCACACTCAATCATGCCATTCTCGCAGCAATGCGCGTAGTTTGATGTGCTTAGCTTCAATGTTTTAGGTTGTCAGGGGCGTTAGGTAGTCAGGAAAGTTACAGGTAATGAAGACCAAGCCAGCGCTATTCAAGGCATCTCAGACCAGCTGCTCAGTGAATAACAACATGTCATTTTTTTTTTTTAACTAAAGGATAAACCGCGAGGAGGAAAACTACACAGGCCACACATCATGGCTCTGATACCATGTTAAACACACATGGGCAACCACAAATAGGAAAGATAAAACATGACAGTACAATTTTTATTAACAACTGATATACATTTATAGTACATTGTTGTGACCATTGGGTTTCACATCTCAAGGTCTCTTGGACTCCTTTTGTCCATTTGGCTTCCACACTAACCCATTGAGGATTAGGTGTCCAACAAGGATGAACACATGAGATGAACGGCTGAGGTCTTATCGCGGAGCTTAAGTCATGAGATGGACAAATTCGGTAACAAAGCGATGAATGGCTGAGATCTTATCGCGTGGATTAAGTCAAGAGATGGATGGATAGGATTAACCAGAGGATGGACGACGGGGATCGTATCATGGGAAAAAGAAACGTGTGAAAATGATGGAGCGTGTTTCTAAGGCAATAAGTAGTTTCTCGCGTGCCCTCAAGGCTATAAGCGGAATTCTGAAATTTCACGTGATTAGCCTTATTGCGTGACACGTAGCACCAGAAAACCACTTTTGTTGCATGCTCTTGAGCAGATAATAGTCATGCAATAATCCATGCAAGATTGCACGATAGCCGTTGGATTAGGTGGGGCCGATCAACGGTGGAGATCAGCCAAGCTAGTTGGCGATCGAGTGAAGCGATAACCGTCGGATCAAGAGACAAATCGAAGGTGGAGATTGAAGCACATAAAGCAAGTGGAAGACTTCACGTGAGGCGGCAGTTGAATAAAACTAATGAATCGGACGGTGGTCATGAAGGTTTGTTGTGGATCAGACGGTGAGGAAGCAATGCATGAAGAACATGTTGAAGGAGGTTTTTAAATGAAAACAACAGAAAAACACAGTGAGAATGAAACGAGTAACTGCATCAAATAACAAACTCCATAGCTCATGCAAGAACCAGAAACCTGTGTTTTTGGGGTTGCTGAAGGGTCTCTTCCTCAAGTCATGGTCCCAGAGGGAGGAGATGAAGCTGAGATGCCTGCGCACAGCCTTATGGTGACCTTTTTCTCCTAACTAACCTGTGAACTGAAAGAAGGCACAAATGAAAGTAAAATGAAGCACAACGCAGATGAACAGAACCAAAAAGTTATTTAAACAAATGAACAGAACCAGAAAGCTATTTAAACAAATGAACAGAACCAGAAAGCTGGTTAAGCAGATGAACAGAAAATAGGAATCTATGCTAGCATACATGTATAGTAAATAGGAGCTTTGGCTGCTCAGGTTGGGCCCTAACCCAAGAGCTTCAGCCTTCTGAGTTAACTTAGAGCTGGCTCAAAACAAAACTCATCTTTATTATGAAAACCATAGATTATAGAAAAAACTGTCACAAGTCTTGCAGTTCAAAAAGAAAGTAGAGTTTTTACAATAGAAATTTGAATCCTACTCAGGTCCTAAGCCCCTCTATTTATACATCTAAAGTCTTTAACGACTTCCCTTCCACTAGGGAGGCTTGGCCTCCAACTCAAGAAAAACTAGTTTTCTATCCTTTTCCTTTGCTTGTCTATCTTCTAGTCCTCAAAGTGATGGTTGTTTGCACTCTGAGCTGATGAAGGAATATTCGAATGGAGGGGTAGTAAATGAGGAGGATTGACCTCCTATAATTATCTCCCTTGTCCCATTCAAGTATTTACCAAAGTCTTTGCCATAGTTCTTTGCTTTTATCCTTTATACCTACATTTTTCCTTGCTTTTATCCTTTATTCCTGTATTACATGCACATTAGACCACAAAGCCAAATATCCAACTCTAACTCATTTCATAAACAAAATATAATCAAAAGTATGCAATAAGTTGTGAGAATAGTTGGTTTGACTAAGCTAGGAGGTGAATTAAGGACAATTAAGACCCATATAATTACACAATAATGAGGCTCATCATCACCCCGCTAATGAAAGTGTTGCTCACCCTCTGAGCAACTTAGTCAATGTCCATGTCCTTCATGGCTCTGGTAGCCTCTCTGACGCCCCATGCTTCTGATGTGGTCTCTTCTTCTTGTTTATAGAAGCCTACTTTCCTTTCTACTTCTTCCCACTGCCTCTTTTCATCTTCTTCTTTTCTCCCTTCTAGCATCCCTAGGAGTAGTGATGGACTGAGTTTTAGGCCTATCCAATTGACCTTCAACCTTTGCATTGATTGCTTATACATAGGTGTCTTGTTGAATGTCTCTCCCAACCTTTGAGGGGAGTGATATTCTCTGATCTTCAAGATGTGTGGCACAGTGTTCCATCTTCTTTATCAGGCATGTATATTATCATCTCTTAGCAGCCTAAAAATATCCTCAAAATGTGAAATTGCTTGCTCTTGGCAGGCAATACATCTAGGTTCCAGCTGAGGATCATTTGCAATTAGATTATGGGTGTTTATTAGGGCCATGGGATTTTATTGTTCAACTCTGATGAAAAGAGGTTCATTTTTCTCTTTGTCCAATATTCTTTTCATCTTTGTAGCTCTTGACTCCTCATGGTTCATCGATGATTCCAAAGCCATTAATTGTAGATCTCCTAGCTCTGCATTAGGATCCCAAACATTCATGTCTGTGAGGGCCATGTTGTACAAGTAAAACTCAGCTATTGTTCTTTGAGGTAAAGAGCATAGAATTTAGTTGGCATCCCACACTGCATGGCCTCTTGTTGTTCTTTCTCCTGTGTTTCAATGCCTTCTTCCTTTGCTATTTCAGCATCATCCTCTTTGTGTTCTCTTTCATCATGTTCTTTTGTAGTAGTTTCTTCTTCATCCATCTCATCCATATCTAGCTCTGTATATTTTTTTTCTTGTTTTGCCTCCTCCTCACTGATAGAAGGACTAACATTATAGGTGATGGTTTTGATGTCATCCTCTGCTGGTAAGTTTCTGAAGACTAGCCATTTTATAGGGATCCTAAGGTTTGGAGGGCATCCTCAATGAGGATCCTGATCAACCCATGCTGAGCCAACTGTTGGGAATTCCCTCCCTTTACTTTGTTGCTGGAGTCTATGAGTGATTGCATCAATAAATAGGGTATATTGAGTCTTTAGTGAACTGGTGTTTCTACCCCAAGTCTTAATTCTTCAAGCATTCTCAAATGGTTTCCATAAACAACATTGTATCTACTCTCATATGAGATATATTTGATGATTTGGTTGCCTACCTCACTCCATGGGTATGGCAGGTTGTCCCTCTTTACTCCATTTTTATCCTCTGTGGGTTCTTCAACTACTAAAAATAATTTCCTTTTTGCCACCTTTTTACTTATAAACCAACTACCTCTTAACCTTTACAACTTTTGATCAAATGATGCATATGAGTGAGTGAGTGGGACACTTACCTGTGGTCTTGATTCCATGCTTCAGTTGTCAAAGATCAGAGGTGTTGCATTGTTTATTTGCTACATGGTCATTCTTCTTCCTCCTCTGATGTCTGCTTGATGTTTTATTAGCCTTTGCAGGTGCCCGTGACTAAATATCTGATGATGTTATTGCTGTTGTGGAGCTCCTAGATTACCAATTGGCAATGTTTGGTGTCACCCTTAGAATTTCTTGATCATGTTGTTGGTTGGGGTTGTGAGGATGTTGTAATGAATGGAAATAGGGATTAAAGTGTGTGTGGATGCAAGGATGATGGTAATGGATGAGGTGATTTGTTAGATCATGTCTAGTATGAATTTTGGGGACCTAACCAATCTATCATTCAAGGCATCCTGTAGAAAACACAATCTTTACCTGAATTGAAGCAATGAAGTGAAAAACAATGGAATTGATGGAGGGATGCATCATAAGGATTGGAGGAGATGAATATATGTGAGGTGGGGTTCCCTTTGGATCTTCTATTTTCTCCTTGATTGTCTTTCTCACCCACCTGCAAATAACAATTATGTTTTTTCCTTTTATTATATATAAATATTTATATAATCTAATCTATCATAATATATTATATATATAATATAATATATATTATTATTATTATTATTATTATTATTATTATATTTAAACACCTAGGCTGCCTCAGAGAGGTTTTCACCCTAGATATCTGCCTTGGGCGCCTCAAGGAAGGTTTTCACCCAGGGATCTTCTTACTCTTTTTCATTTTTTCTCATCCTTGGGCCGCCTCATGAGTTTTTCAACCCAAAGATGGGACTCAAGTGCCTCATGGAGGTTTTCACTTGAATCCTTATTCTTTTATTTTTTCCTTTTTCAGTGACCTGATGAGGGAGGAGCTGGAACTTGCTCTACCATCATCATTGTCTTAGTGATACTGTCAATGAACTCTTGTTTTGATAAAGGCCTCTTGTACATTTTCAATCTGTGTCCATTAACTAGCAATGGAATGGATTCTTCATCAATAGTTATAATTTGCACTGTGCCATTGTCATGGCATCTTTCCACCACATAAGGTCCGAGCCATCTTGTCCTTAGCTTGCCCTTGAAGTATTTATACCATGAATCATATAACAATGCCCAGTCTCCCTCTTGAAATTGCTTCTCCTTGATGTGCTTGTCATGCCAGATCTTCCTCTGAAGCTGAACTATCTTTGTATGTAGGAGGGCTTGCATTCTGAATTCATATAATCCATTCAAATGTAACAACCTTTCTTTCTATGCATGACTGAGATCCAAATATGGTTGGGCTGCCATCCTCAATGTGTTATATTCAAATTTAATGGACAACAAAGCCTTTTTCCCATATCCTATCTCATAGGGTGTAAATCTAATGGTGGTCTTCCATGTTGTATTATAGGCCTAGGTGGCCTCAACTAGTCTCTCTACCCAATCCTTCTTGTTTCTGCTCACTACCTTGGTTAAGATTTTCTCCAGTGCCCTATTGGTCACCTCCACTTTCCCATTAGCTTGTGGATGATAAGGAGTGGAGGTCCTATGCTTGATTTTGTGATGGTTGAGCAGTTCTTCAATCATGCTGGAGGTAAACAAGCTGCCTTGGTTTGTGAATAGCTCTCTAGGGTACCCAAATTTGTAGAATATATTCTCCCTTAGGAACTTAGCCACCTTCTCTTCTGTTGTTGACTTAATTTCTTTGGTTTCAGCCAACTTAGTCAAATATTCAGTGCACACAATGATGTGATGTTTTTGCTTTGAAGGAGGGTTGATATGCCCAATGAAGTCCGTGCCCCACTTTTCAAATGGCTCAAAAGTCACTTGAGGTTTTAGGGGAATTTCATCTCTTGGAGTAGGCTTTCCCATCCTCTGGCACCGACCACACTGACTAATATACTTTTTTCACATCCTAATGAAGAGTAGGCCAATAATATCTTGCTTGCAACACTTTGAATGTTTTCCTCTTTGATTCCTTTTGATGTTCATGGTGTCCAATTGTAAGGAAAGGGTTTGCAGCATATCACTTTTGAAATCTTTCAGCATATTTCCAATTTCACCCTTGATGGATAAGTTAGAGGATGATGTATTGGCCATAGGTTGACTACCCCTACCCTTTTTCCTAGCTGACCTAGAATGGTTTCTAAAGACAGTGTTAATATCCTCATAGGGTAATTGGTAGACATCTCCTCCTACTATCATATGTAAGGTATCCAGAAGATCCTCCCTTACTCCTCTAAGCAAGACCAGTTTTAGTGACTCAGGGTCAAGTGTGCACCTAGCCCTTTTGTAACTGAGCTGGAATCTTTCTTCATAGTCTTCTAAGGATTCATCCTGGTCGATGGTCATCCCGAAAATATCTTATTTAGTGTCCTTTGACCTACAATATTCCCTATATTTGTTGTTAAAAGTCAGTTGCATATGATCCCAAGTTATGATGCTATCTCTAGGTAAACCCATGAACCAGCGCAATGTTGCATCCTTAAGGGTAGATGGAAACAGTTTTAAGTTTTTCTCATTATCTGTATATTCATAGGTTCGGCATATAACAACAAACTCAAATAGGAAAGTGTCAGAGCCTTCTGTGGTCAGGCCATGGAAATGAGGTAGAGCAGAGGGGCTTATATTCTTCATCTTAGTGTCCCCATTAGTTTCCCTGATGGGGAAGGCACTCTCAATTCTCTCTCTATCTACCCTGTCATTTTGGTTTCCAGCCATTGGTTCAGTAGGAATGGTTTCTTCCTCTTCTTCTTCCCTTTTAGGTTCTTCAAATATGTAAGGTTTCACACCTAAAGGTTCTTCCACTTCACAGTCATTGAAGAAGAGAGAAGGTTGACTTTTGGATGCAGTGGGGGTATTTGTCAATAATTTACCTGAATTGTCCCTATTCCCTATGAGACATGAAAGGAAATGTTTTTGGGTTGGTTTTTGTAAGATTTTGTTAAAGCTATAAAGTACTTGCAGAATAGAAAGGAAAGCAAATAATGACAACTGAAAGAAATAAAGAAACTAGATTACTTTTGCAGAAATAAAATAATGGAAGAAAGTTTGAAGACTAGAAGTAGAAGAAAAGAAAGTTGGAGACTAGAAATAGAAGAAAGCAGTAATTACTTCTACTTAGACACCTCCCTGGCAATGGTGCCAAAAAGTGATGAGCCTAGGTATTCCAAAAATAATGGTGCAACTCCCAGGGCTACCATCTTTACTTATCAACCCAAGGTTCTTACAAACTTGGAGGTGATAGTGCTATATGCACAAGTAGAAGTGAAGGTCCTGCTTGTTGTCACTGATTATCTGGCAAGAGACCCCAGGGTTTCCAAGCCAGACTTCTATAGGGTCAAAAGAAGCTTAATTCTTTGATGGAAGAAGAGCAAACCTACTCTAAGAGAGAGCTACTAAATTGCAGTAATGAAGAAAACAACATGAAATGCTAAACCATACCATAACCTAATTAACCAATTAAAATTTTTATGCTAAACAGCATTGCTAAAACAACACTAACCTAATGCTGCCATCTAAGTTGTAGAGGTAAAGAGTATTAAACTATACTAAGGTGTAAGCAAAGGAACTTAGACTAAATCTGTTTTCAAGTGGAAGAGAAATCGGAGGTTGAAATCAATGAAAGGAGGACGTAAGGGCGCAGTAATGCATAGGGATTGTTGGATCGATCAACGAACCCAAGATGGATGGTGGAGATCTTATGGTGAAGGCTTAAGTGACTAGATAGATGAACAGGATGACTGCATAGGATGAACAGTTGAGGTTTTATCACGGAGGTTAAGTCATGATATGGACAGACTGGGTAATGAAGCGATGAACAACTGAGATCTTATCACATGAATTAAGTCAAGAGATGGATAGACGGGAATAACCAAAGGATGGATGGCAGAGATCGTATCGCGGGAAAAAGAAACGTGCAAAATGATGGAGTGGGTTTCTAAGGCGGTAAGTAGTTTCTCACGTACCCTCAAGGCCATAAGCGAAATTCTAAAATTTCACACGATTAGCCTTGCTGCACGACACGTAGCATGAGAATACCACTTTTCTCGCGTGCTCTTGGGTGGATAACGGTCGTGCAATAATCCACATGAGATTGCACAATAGCCATTGGATCAGGCAGGGTTGATCAACGGAGGAGATCAGCCAAGCTAGTTGATGATCGGGTGAAGCGATAGCCATCGAATGAGGCAAGGTAGATCGACAGTGGGGTTTTAAAGCACATAAAGTGTTGAGGTGACGTGATAGTTGTCAGATCAAGAGATAGATTGACAGTGGAGAATAAAGCACATAAAGCAAGCGGAAGACTTCACGCGAGGTGGCAGTTGAATAAAACTAATGAATCGGATGGTGCTCGTGAAGGTTTGTTGTGTATCATACGATGAGGAAGTTGCATGAACAACGTGCTGAAGGAGGTTTTTAAACGAAAACAACAGAAAAACACAGTGAGGGTGAACGAGTAACTGCATCAAACGACAAACTCCATAGCTCATGTGAGAACCAGAAACCTGTATTTTTAGGGTTGCTGAAGGGTCTCTTCCTCAAGTCGTGGTCCCAGAGGGAAGAGATGAGGCCGAGACACCTGCACACAACCTTATGGTCACCTTTTTCTCCTAACTAACCTATGAACTAAAAGAAGGCACAAATGAAAGTAAGCTGAAGCACAACATAGATGAATAGAACCAAAAAGTTATTTAAACAAATGAACAGAACCAGAAAGCTATTTAAACAAATGAACAGAACCAGAAAGCTAGTTAAGCAAATGAACATAAAATGGGAATCGATGCTAGCATACATGTACAATAAATAGGAGCTTTGGTTGCTTAGGTTGGGCCCTAATGCAAGAGCTTCAGCCTTCTGAGTTAACTTGGAGCTAGCTCAAAACAAAACTCATCTTTATTATGAAAACCATGGATTACAGAACAAACTGTCACAAGTCTTGCAGCTCAGAAAGAAAGTAGAGTTTTTAAAATAGAAGTTTGAATCCTACTGAGGTCCTAAGCCTCTCTATTTATACATTTGAAGTCTCTAATGAATTCCTTCCCACTAGGGAGGCCTAGCCTCCAACTCAAGAAAAACTTGTTTTCTATCTTTTTCCTTTGCTTGGCTATCTTCTAGTCCTCAAAGTGATGGTTGTTTGCACTCCGAGCTGATGGAGGAATATTCAAATGGAGGGATATTAAATGAGGAGGATTAACCTCCTATAATTACTCTCCCTTGTCCCATTCAAGTATTTACCAAGATCTTTTCCATAGTTATTTTCTTTTATCCTTTATACCTGCATTTTTCCTTGCTTTTATCCTTTATTCTTGTATTACATGCACATTAGACCATAAAGCCAAATATCCCACTCTAACTCATTTCATAAACAAAATATAATAAAATGTATGCAATAAGTTGTGAGAATAGTTGGTTTGACTAAGCTAGGAGGTGAATTAAGGAAAATTAAGACCCATATAATTACTCAATGATGAGACTCATCACTTTCCCTACCCTTTTTCCTAGATTCCCTAGCATGGTTTCTAAATATAGTCTTGATATCCTCATAGGGTAACTAGTATATATCTCCCCCTATGAACAAGTGTAGGGTATCCAAATGGTCTTCCCTTACCCCTCTAAGCAGGACCAGCTTCAGTGACTCAGGGTCAAGTGTGCACCTGGCCCTTTTGTAACTAATTTGGAACCTTTCTTAATAATCCGCTAGGGATTCATCATTACCTAAGGTCATCCTAAAAATTCATTCCTTAGTATCCTTAGACCTATAGTAGTCTCGATACTTGTTGTTGAAGGCTTGCTGCATCTGAGCCTAAGTTGTGATGCTATCCCCAGGTAAACCCATGAACCAGCGGAAAGTTGCATCCTTGAGGGTAGATGGAAATAGTTTCAACTTTTGTTCATCATCTGTGTAGTCATAGGTTTGGCATATAACAATAAACTCAAATAGGAAAGTGTCGGGATCTTCTATGGTAAGGCCATGGAAATGAGGAAGGGCAGAGGGGCTTATGTTTTCATCTTAGTGTCCCCATTGGTTTCCCTGATGGGGAAGGCACCCTCAACTCTTTCTCTATTCCCTCTATCATTTCTGTTTTCAGCCATTGGCTCAGTAGGAATGGGTTCTTCTTCTCCCACTGTAGGTTCTTCAAATATATTAGGTTGCTCACCTAAGGGTTCCTCTAGTTCACAGCCACCGAAGAAGAGGGAAGGTTGGTTGTTGGATGCACTGGGGGTATTTGGAAAAAATTTCCCTAAGTTGTCCCTATTCCTACGAGGCATGAAAGGAAATGTTTTTGGTTTGGTTTTGTGATTTTTGCAAACTTTGAAAGTTCTTTTGCAGAACTAAAATTGCAGATTGAATGAAAACTACTGACTAAATGAAAAACTAATTGTTGAATTGAAGTCTAACTTGCAGAATTAAAATTGGAGACTGAATGAGAACTACTGACTAAATGAAAAGATTAGCTGCTTGCTTGAAATCTAACTTCCAGAATAGAAAGGCAAGAAAAGAATGCAGAATGAAAAGGAAGCAACTAAATTACTTTTGCGGAAATGAAACTAGTGGCATAATAGTAGAAACAAGAAATAGAAGAAAGAAAGTACTAATCACATATTACTCAGACACCTCTCCGACAATGGCACCAAAAAGTGATGAGCACCAATACTGCAGCAAGAATGCTACAACTCTTGGGCTACTAGCTTTACTTTATCAACTCGAGGTTCATACAAACTTGGAGGTGACAGTGTTGTATACACAAGTAAAAGTGATGGTTATGCCTTTTGTCAGTGTTCATCTGGCAAGAGACCACTAGGGTTTGCAAGCCAAACTTCTATGGATTCAGAAGAAGCTTGGTTCCTTGATGAAAGAAATAGAAATCTACCCTAAGAGCGAGTTGATCTATTGCAATAATGAAAAAGAATGAAATTCAATGCTAAGGCACACCATTTCCCATTTAACTACTAAGAGCTATGCTTTGCACTAATGCTAAATCAACATGAACAAAATGCTAATATCCTAAGCATGGAAGTTAAAAACATCAAACACAATTTTTATGCATGTAAAGGATTGTAATAAATCTTTTTTGTCTTTTTATGCTTTTCATGAAAAATCAAGTGTGCAAACTAATCTCTTTTGGTGATGTGGCAGGTGGTTTAGGGATATTGATGGATGGTTGGAAGGTTCAGAAGATGGTTGGAAGGTTTGGGAGACCCTTCGATGACCTTGGGAGGATTCCTAGAGGTTTTCCCTCAATTCGGCCTCAAAATAGACCACTACAGGAAAACCTACAGGATGTAATAGAAACCTACAGGATTCCCTGTATTTCTACAAGATGCAGCTGTGAGCAAAATGATGAATGTTGGAGGGGATGGAAAGTTTAGGGAAGGTGGTTGATGGGTGGAATGGAGTAGGAAGAGGCATAGGATCACTCAGAACCCAAAACCAAGTTTAGGAGATGGTTGGATTCGCTCAAAATGCTTGAAGAATTTTTTTATGTAAAATGATGAAATTGGTGGATGTTTTGATGAAAACAAGGAATGCCTATGGGTAGATGAAGTTGGAAGGTGGTTTCTGGCTATGAGATTTCTGTCTACTTCTGAAGTACCTTCTATGCATCAAACATGTGTAATTTCCAAAAAGTCATGTAAACAAGAAGAATTCTCTTGAACTAGAAAAGTAGAATTTAATGAACTAACTGTCTACCTCATGCATGAAGAATTTGTTGAATAACATGGAATGATGGATGCGATCTACTACAAGAATGAAGATAGAAGAAATGGAAATGAAATCCTACTTTGAAAAACTTATAAAATGTTAGTTTAAGTACAACAACCTCTAAATATCATGGGAGAAATGGAAATCTGTCTTTTTGGGCTGCATAAGGGTCTTTTCCTCAAATCATGATCCTAGAAGGAAGAAGTGAGGCCAAGACACCTACTGACAAGTTTGTGGAGCCTCTTTTATCCCTTCTAACCTTCTACTGAAGTAAGGCACAAATGGAAGCAAACTAATAAACAATTAATCAAATCTACACTACTTACAATGAAATACTTCTAAAAAAAGTTTAACCATGAATTCATGAAACTAAGCTAAGCATAAAGATACAATAATAGGAGCCTTTGCCGCTAGGGTTGGGCCCCAACCCAAGAGCTTCAACCCTCTGACTTAACTCAGTACTGAATCAAGAACAAACTCATTTTTATTACCAAAATAGGAAATACATCAAAAAGTCTTCCACAAGTCTGGAGCTCAAAAATAGCTAGAGTTTTACAACAAAAATTTGAATCCTAATGAGGCTCTAAGCCTCTCTACTTATGAAATTGAAGTCTTCAATGACTTCCTTAAATTCAGGGAGGCTCGGAACCCAAACTCGAGATGAACTACTCTTTGTTTATCACTTGCTCAGCTGCCTTCTAATCTTCATGGCTTGGCTTTGCCAAAATTCCTTGATTTTCTCTTCCAAACCTACATTCAATGCATATTAGTCCACTAGGAATAATATCTCACTTTAAATCATCTCATTAAAAAAAATATAATCAAAACATGTAATAAGTTGTGAGAAAAGTTGGATTGACTAAGCTAGGAGGTAAATTAAGGCCCATATAATTACCCAATGATGAGACTCATCAGATATCTCTCCACTCTTGAATAAAGGAGGCAAAGTATTTAACAAAAGAATTAGCACGCCGAACAAGAGGCTTAAGCTTCTCAGCTAAGAATTTAGCAAGAATATAGGTGGGACCACTTATTGTGTTAACAATAGGCCTTGGGGGGGGCGCAAATTTATGAATCTTCGGTAGGCCATAGATCCTCGAGGTGAAGGGATTGCTCTCAATGAGCTTATGGGAAAGAGGATTAAGAGACGGATCATACTTAATAGCGGATGGTACCTCCTTGGAGACAAACTTAATGGGATTCTTCTTAAGCTTGACGTAACTGCCAATGTTAGATAGCTGGTCTAACATTTTGTGGACATAATCAGACTTATCAAGAATGACAACAGCTCCACCTTTGGCTACTCTAAGGACAACAATGTCATTACTGACAATGTTGCATCT
The DNA here is from genome assembly GCA_000404065.3 of Pinus taeda. NCBI lineage: Eukaryota > Viridiplantae > Streptophyta > Pinopsida > Pinales > Pinaceae > Pinus > Pinus taeda. Next base: position 7,858 of record APFE031003738.1, on the reverse strand, counting down.
CTTAAAGCTCTGTTGAAGAAAGCTATAGGTTGTTCAAAACCCTCACTATTTTTCTACAACAGAACTATTGCAATGGTGTGTTCAAATGCAAAAGAGAAAATCATAAACTCTGTTATCACCAAAACAAGAGTTTACTTTTTCTTTTGCATGGTCTTAGATGAGTGTGTCAAGTCATCTTATTCTTAGTGGGTAGGTGTTAGGTTAGGAATCTCAAAGGTTTAGTTTTTCTTTTGTGTCCAAATAAAGTCTAATATCTTTTTCTTATGTTTCATGAGTCCCACAACCCTATTTAGAAACTCATAGCTCAAGGCAAATTTGAAAGTTTTGAAATTAGTTCTGAAACTACGATTCCGTAGCACAGACAGTGTTGCGCTATGAAAACATTACTCTTTTCGTAGCACTTTTCGTAGCATGCTACGAAAGCACGGATTCGTAAAAACAATCTTGTCAAACATCAATCCGGTAAAAATCTGTTAGAATTTTCATGATTAGGTGTTAGTTACAAGTCATTCCATGAGCATGCCACCACTCCAAACTCATCATTTCGAATTTAGGGATCATTATGAAAAATCATTTCAAAATTCGAAAAGGTTGGCTAGTCTCATCGTGTTAGTTTGCATGCAAACCCTTGAAACATAATTGTTTTCGAACAATAAACTTTGGTAATTGTTCACCAAGGTTTTCCTCATCCATAATTCAGGCGAGGCTAAACACCATTGGCAAGCAAGGCTGATCAATAAAGTTTCAAGCGAGGCTGATCAACAGAGTTTCAAAAGAGGATGGTTTTGTCATAGGAATTTATAAGGAAAGACACAAGAGCGGTCAACCAACAAACCAGTTCAAAAGAGATTGACTAGAAGCCAAATTGCAAAGGAGAAAGGTAAAACGGTGATCTCAGGGGAAGGTATCAGCTTGAAGGGTGATTTAAATGATATTTTAAGAGTTATTGATATTGCATAATCCCCTTTGGTGTAGGTAGATGTAATAAAATCTGATCAAGGAAAGTCAAAGAAAATGAAATCTTCCAAGAAATTGAAATTTGAGGAGGATGTCTCAGCATTAGTATTCAAACCTAGAAAACCCTTAACCAAGCAATCTAGGAAGATGCAAGAGTCCATTATTAAGCTGGGGAGAATAGAAGAAACATCTAATGTTAAAAAGAGTTGACTGACATTCCATCTCCAAGACCTGAAGGTGACAAAAGCATAGTTCCAGCCACTCAAACAGAAAAAAAGCCAGTTATGAGGTTACGGAAGAAAGGTTAAAGGCTGCCAACAATGAAATTGCTAGACTAAGAGTGAGAGAAAGAGAGCATGCTGCTGAAAGGAAAAATTTCAAAATGATGAAGGCTCTCTGGGAAGCTGAAAAGGTGTCCATACTAGAAATAGTAAGCAGTGAACAACAATACTTTACCTACATTATTCCTACAATCAAAGAAGCCAAATTTGTGAGAAAAATTAATACTCAACCAAGAGCTACAAATAGGGGATTGAAGAGGAAAATTGAAGATCTAGAAATACAACTAACAAAATCTGGAAAAGGGTCTACACCAATAATGAAATAGGGTGTTGAAAAGGGGCAGTGAAGGAAATATATCAAAAACAATTTTGGCATATAAAAGGAAGAATAGCTGTGAAGAAGAACATCTATAAGGGTAAGTGATTTTGATTTTTGGTTGATCATATCATTCTTCATGGAATTTTGAAAAAACTCCCAAACTATAGCTTTTGAAGGCCGTGTTAAAAAAGAGCATACACAACAGTTTTGTAGCGCACTACGAAACTGCTGAAGATGATCATTTAGCACTTATGGATGCTTTCCGAAGGTAAGGTTTGATTAGTTCCAAATTTTGAAGTTTTTGGTGGACATGGGATCATGTATGGTGTCTCAGATGGCAATGGTGTAGAAAGCTAAGTCCCAATAAGTATTTCATAAATGACATAAAAGTTGCACTACGAAAATAAGCTAATGAGGCAAAAACCCTGTTTTTCTGTTTTTAGAAGTCAACTTCCAAGGGGGTTCCTGAGCAACCTATAACTCATTTTTGAAAAATGAAAGAGGTTTTTCATCCTATCATATTTAATCACACAAACCTCTCTTATTTTGTTTAAATTCATTATTTTGTGGGATAAATTGATGACCCAACTTGCGCTACAAAACTCTTGAAAGTCATTGAGAGAAAAACTATGTTTTTTTGTTTTAGTACTTCACTTCATGATCAATTTCTGGCAAAATGCAAAAGTATTTTATAATTATGAAAGCGGTTTCTCTTCATACAATCTGCAGATACAACAACCTCTCTCACTTTTCTCAAAAATGTTACCAGTTGAGATAAACAAGGCTTTCTTTGAATCCATATTTTCAGAAATCAGAATTCTCCAGTTTTACATAGGTTGTTCAAAGACAGTTTCTACACAGTTAGGTCGCGCATCAACAAGGTTGGTAACAATGTTGGAGGCATCATAAAGGTCGAAAACATGGATAGCAACTGTCAAAGAATGTATTCAAGTCTTAGATAAGGTTTTTGAAACATGTTCTAGGAGTTTCACTGCTGTTTGTATTAGGACTCCTAAAAGACAGTTAACTGTCAGTTTGTAATTAACAGTTTATTTTATGAGTAGATAGGTGTCAAATTCAAATTATCCTAAGTATGGAACATAGAATCCAAGGTTGTAAAGACTCTATATGAAGCATGAGGTCGAATTCCTCAGTGTTTGCATTTGTATTAGCAAAACAAGCTATGTTTTGTGAGCAGACTGTGTGTTTTTCAAACTTAATGCAGAGATCAGTTTTACTGCTCAAGATTCACAATGGGTTTATGTGTTTGATGTTCTTATGGCCTTTTCAATTACTTATTTGCAATGGTATGAGCTTGTGATACTTAAAATTCGTTGGAAAATGCTCTAACTTCCTTCACATGCTTATAAACTGTGTTGATTCACTATGTTACTATTTTACTTGTAAACCTAAACTCCAAGTGCCTTGACTTCCATGTTTTGTTGATCATGATGTTTTGTTGAAGACCATTTTGACTCCATAGCCCAATAGATATTTTCTAATCATAGTTTCAACCAGTAAATCAGTTATACTTTTGTTCATTTTGTTCCTAGAGTTAGCCATCTAATCATTAATCAAAAACCCTAAACCTAGTGAGAGAGCCCTCTCAGGTTGAGGAGGCTAAGCCTCAACCAAAAAATTGGTTTGAAAGAGTTACTTAGAGTCTAATTGACCAGCAGCCTATCAAGGTCAAATTTTGTGGTAACATTTTGGTGTGTCTGCCGGGAGCCTGAAGATTACTAATTCTCGAAATCAAGAAGCTGAACTTCTGAAGGTAGCAGGAGCTCAGAAAGTTGTTCGAGGCTGCATCTACCTTGGCGACTCCACGCATCAAATAAAAAATTGGAAGGTGACTCCACTGCTAGAAGATCAGTAGCTTGATGAAGTTTCATGATGAGTGTCATTGCAAGAATGAATGCCAGGTATGCCCCTATGAATCAATCGTATATCCCTGGTTTTCCAAATCCTATGCCAAAGGTCAAATGGTTAGATGATCTTCCATTATTCAAAGATGAAAACAAAGACAATGTTGCTCTTCATTTGGTTAGGTTCCATATGCAGTTACACAGTATTAAGGTTTGGTTCCCTGAAGATTGTCTCATGAAGATGTTTATGACCACTTTAGAAGGAAAAGCATGGTCTTGGTATAAAGGCTTGGAAAATGGTTCATTGTATTCTCTTGCTAATTTCCATGATGTATTCTATGAGAAGTATAAAGAGTGTCATTCCTCCTTATTTCTGGTCAAATATTGCTATAAACATTCTGTGAGTTTTATTCAATATTTGGAGGATTGTTATGATGATGATGAATTCATGGATGAAGAAATTTTAGAGGCTCTTCATAACAATACATTTCAACACCAAGAAGAAAGGATAACATCCCATAAAATGCAACATGAAAATCAACAGGGGTTTACTTATGAAAATTGTTACACAAAAATATCGTCACCTTGATTATTTGCAGTCGGTGTAGGCTTATCATTACCTATACCAGCTTCCTAAGCAAGTCTTAAACCTCAGCTCTTCAAAACAAGCTTGAAAAATGAGAGAAATACATCAAAAAAGCAATGTAACTCTGGTTCCACACTTTCTCTTACTTTTGCCTGCGGGCCCGCACCTTTTGTTCAAGTTATCTGCATCCTTATACGCTCTGTATGTAAAGGGGAGGGTGCGTACCCCTGTAAAAGTCAAAAGGCGCAATCTTTATCTTAAAAAACTCATCTTGGGTTAATTCTAGAGTTTTC
>APFE031003734.1:0-17944 GCA_000404065.3 Pinus taeda | reverse complement strand
CTACTATAATTTATCCTAGCCTAGCCTACTCTAGCCTAACCTACTCTAGACTACTATAATTTATCCTAGCCTAGCCTAGCCTAGCCTAGCGTAACCCACCCTAACATAGCCTACTCCAGCCTAGCCTATCATAGCCTACTCTAGCCTTGCCTAGCATACCCTACTCTAGCCCCCCCTAGCATAGTCTAGCCTAGCCTAGCCTACTCTAGCCTAGCCTACTCTAAACTAGCCTAGCCTAGCCTACTCTAGCCTAGCCTACTCTAGCCTAGCCTAGCCTAGTCTATCCTAGCCTAGCCTAGCCTAGCCTACTCTAGCCTACTCTAGCCTACTCTAACCTAACCTAGCCTAGCCTAGCTACTCTAGGCTAGCTTACTCTAGGCTAGCCTACTCTAGCCTACCCTACTCTTCTCTATCCTACTCTAGCCTAGCCTTGCCTAGCCTACTCTATCCTAGCCTAGCCTTGCATACCTACTCTAGCCTAACCTACTCTAGACTACTATAATTTATCCTAGCCTAGCCTTGCATAGCCTACTCTAGCCTAACCTACTCTAGACTACTATAATTTATCCTAGCCTAGCCTAGCCTACTCTAGCCTAGCCTAGCGTAACCCACCCTAACATAGCCTACTCCAGCCTAGTTTACTCTAGCCTAGCCTATCATAGCCTACTTTAGCCTTGCCTAGCATACCCTACTCTAGCCTAGCCTACTCTAGCCCACCCTAGCATAGTCTAGCCAAGTGTAGCCTACTCTAGCCTAGCTTAGCCTCGCCTAGCCCAGCCTTCTCTAACCTACTCTAGCCTAGCCTAGCCTGCTTTACCCTACCCTACTCTAGCCTAGCTTACTCTATCCTACTCTACTCTAGCCTAGCCTAGCCTACTCTATCCTAGCCTAGACTACCCTAGCCTAACCTAGCCTACTCTAGCCTACTATAGCCTAACCTAGCCCAGACTAGCTTACTCTAGGCTAGCCTACTCTAGCCTACCCTACTCTACTCTAGCCTACTCTAGCCTAGCCTAGCCTAGCCTACTCTATCCTAGCAACCTTGCATAGCCTACTCTAGCCTAACCTACTCTAGCCTAACCTACTCTAGACTACTCTAATTTATCCTAGCCTAGCCTAGCCTACTCTAGCGTAGCCTAGCATAGCCTACTCTAGGCTAGTTTAGGATACCCTACTCTAGCCCAGCCTACTCTAGCCTACCCTAGGCCCAGCCTACTCTAGCCTACCCTAGCATACTATAGCCTAGTGTAGCCTACTCTAGCCTAGCTTAGCCTCGCCTAGCCCAGCATTCTCTAGCCCACTGTAGCCTAGCCTAGCTTAGCCTAGCCTAGCCTAGCCTACTTTACCATACCCTACTCTAGCCTAACCTAGCCTAGCCTACTTTACCCTATCCTACTCTAGCCTACCCTAGCCTACCCTAGCCTAGTCTATTGTAGCCTACTGTAGCCTGCTGTAGCCTAGTCTAGGCTACCCTAGCCTAAACTAGCCTAGCCTAGCCTACTCTAGCCTAGCCTACTCTAGCATAGCCTACTCTAATCTAGCCCAGACTACTCTAACCTTGCCTAGCTTACTCTAGCCTAGCCTACTCTAGTCTACTCTAGCTTAACGTACTCTTGCCTACTCTAGCCTAGCCTAGCCTACTCTAGCCTAGCTTACTCTAGGCTACTCTACTCTAGCCTAGCCTAGCCTACTCTATCCTAGCCTAGCCTAGCTTAGCCTACTCTAGCCTACCCTAACCTACTCTAGCCTAACCTATCCCAAACTAGCTTACTCTAGGCTAGCCTACTCTAGCCTACCCTACTCTCCTCTAGCCTACTCTACCTTAGCCTAGCCTAGCCTACTCTATCCTAGCTTAACCTTGCATAGCATACTCTAGCCTAACCTACTCTAGACTACTCTAATTTATCCAAGCCTAACCTAGCATAGCGTAACCTACTCTAGCCTAGCCTAGCCTAACCTTCCCTAGCATACTCTAGCCTAGTGTAGCCTACTCTAGCCTGGCTCAGCCTCGCCTAGCCTAGTGTTCTCTAGCCTACTCTAGCCTTGCCTAGCCTACCCTACCCTACTCTAGCCTTGCCTAGCCTAGCCTACCCTACTCTAGCCTAACCTATCCTAGTCTACTATAGCCTACTTTACCCTACCCTGCCCTAGCCTAGCCTAGTTTGGCCTCGCCTAGCCTAGTCTGGCCTAGCCTAGTCTGGCCCAGCCTAGCCTAGCCTAGCCTAGTCTGGCCCAGCCTAGCCTATTCTGGCCTAGTTTGGCCCAGCCTAGCTTATTCTGGCCTAGCCTAGCCTAGTCTGGCCTAGCCTAGCCTAGTCTGGCCTAGCCTAGCCTAGCCTAGCCTGGCCCTAGCCTAGCCTAGTCTGGCCTAGTTTAGCCTAGCCTACTCTAGTCGATCATAGTCTAGCCTAGCCTAGCCTACTCTATCCTAGCCTAGCCTACTCTATCTTAGCCTATCCTAGCCTAACCTACTCTAGCCTAATGTGGCCTAGCCTAACCTACCCTACTCTAGACTAGCCTACTCTAGCCCACCCTAGCCTAACCTACTCTACCCTAGCCTAGCCTAACCTAACATACCCTAACCTAGCCTAGCCTAACCTAACCTAACCTAGCCTAGCCTAGCATAGCATAGCCTAGCCTAGCCTAGCCTAATGTAGTCTAATCTAACGAAGCCTAACCTAACCTAAGCTAACATAGCCTAGCCTAGCCTAGCGTAATCTAGCCTAACCTAATCTAGCCTAACCTTGTCTAACCTAGCCTAACCTAGCCTAGCCTAATCTAATCTAGCCTAGCCTAAGCAAGCGTAACCTAACCTAGCCTTACATAGCCTATCCTTTCCTAGCCTAGCCTAACCTAACGTAGCCTAACCTAGCCCGACTTAACCTAGCCTAACCTAGCCCAGCTTAACCTAGCCTAGCCTAATCTAGCCTAGCCTAGCCTACTACAACAAATGGACTAAATGTATAAATGGAATGATCGAAATGAAATGGGTGATTGGATAGAGAGAAACTACAGTAATGGCTGAAGAAATCAATAAAAAATACTCTCATAAAACTAAAAGAAAAAATGAAATTCCCTTCACTAAAAGTAAATTCTCGAAATATTCTTCTCAATGAATATCTTGATGGAGGTGATCATAAGGACTGATCATTTAGCCTAATGTTGGTTTTTCGAATCAAGATAAAAGCATAATTCAAAATTATTTGGAGACAGCCACTTAATATGAACTAGAAAAAATATTTTTTTATTAAGCTGCTAGATTTTTTTTTTTTATTAGTGAGGCAGTCATGGAAAATTGATTTTCAAAGCCACAGGTTACCTAAGTAATACTCATAATTGCTAGAGAAAATTGACACCCAACAATAAACGTAAAAAAATAAACTACAAAGGCAATCTCAGAAAATTGACACCCAATTACAGAGGTAAAAAAATTCCACCCAACTACAGAGAGGTGAAAAACTAAACTATAAAGGCAGTATCAGAAAATTGACCCTCCACTACACAGGGAAAAAAATTGTCAGAAAATTGGCACCCAACTACACAGGTAAAAAATTGTCAAGAAAAATTAGCATGCAACTAGGTAAAAAACAAAACTACACAGGCAGTATAAACTTATCCGCAAATAAGCTAGAACCACAAATACACTAAATACATAAATGGAATGAACTCGACGAAATATAAAAATAATGAATTACTCCCAGCTAAAGAAATCAACAGAAAATCACCATTCTTCCCTCATTAATTTTTTGTTTTAGTATTTTTGATATTCAATAAAATGATTACATAGTCAAAACTAAACCGTGTTGATATTGGTCCTATGTTAAATTATAAGAGTAGAGATTTGCAATTTCTTTTCATCTTTTCCATAGTCCTAGCCAACACAAATTTAAATACTCTGGCTCCATATTTAAAACTTAAATACAACACAAATTTAAATACTCTGGCTCCATATTTAAAACTTAAATACAAAAGATTGACAGCTTACAATAAGACGTTTGATCAACAAGTGTAATTAGTAAATATCAGTCCTTATACGTTTGTTCTCTATTTTTTTTTGCGAAGATGCAGGGCCATGGCAATTATGAACTCAAGAAATTAACCCTTATTCTTAACAATTAACAAGGTGGATGAGGCTTAGTCAAATCCATAAAATTACCTTAATAGCAAATTCAGGCTCTGCAGGGAGGACATAAAATTACCTTAATAGCAAATTCAGGCTCTGCAGGGAGGACCTGTTGGCACCTTACGGAGAAGCCCTGCAGAAAATCAGAAGTATTTCCAGGTTGTAAAAACAAAGAAACTTGTGTTATTCAACTATACACATCCGTTAGATATGTATACCCAATTCAGGTCCCATATAATTGCATTCTTATCAACAAGGCAGGCGAATGAGCTTTATTGAAATCCATATAAAATTGCATTCTTATCAACAAGGTGGATGAGCCTTATTGAAATCCATATAATTACCTTAATACCCAATTCAATTCAGGCTCTGCAGAGAGGACCTTTTAGAGAAGCGGCACCTTATTGAGAAGCCCTGCAGAAAATGAGAAATAATTCCAGGTTGCAAAAACAAAGAAACTTGTGTCATTCAACTATGTCGGCATGAGAGCAGGTCGCAATGGTGTTGATTAGGGTGTTTCGTTTGAAGTCAAAAGTGGTGCCCAAGTCGATTGGGAGAATTCAAAACTTCTGGTGAAATCTTTGCTCTGCAGGTCTAGCGATGGATTTATGGCATTTTTCTGGGCACTAGTTTATGATTGGGATCTCAAAAAATTTAGTGAAAAAAATGTTATAAGATTGAGACCACAAATGGATGGTCATGAGCTAATTGAGCTCCAGAATGGAGCAGAGTACTGCATATGTGAATCCACGAACCCTAAAGGTTTTACGGAAGCCAGTGATAGAGAACCTCCACTTCAGAACATCTTGAATATCTTGAAACCACTGTACACGATCTTGAAACCAGTATATGGAGCGGATTTTTGTGGTTGTGTAAGGCGTTAAGTGAGAATAGAGAAAGCGAGGAATGAGGGATGAAAGCTTATTTTACCATATCAAAATTCAGCAGCTAATGAATAACAACAAAAGAATTTAGACAGAAAGACAGAAATTATACAGAATTTTATCACAAGTAAGACTATAAACTATACAAAATTTGACCACAAGTGATGAGGATTGAATAACACACCTCCTTAAATGCCTAATTAGGGTAGTCTCCGTGTTCCATTGCCATAGCTTTTGGACCACCACGTAGTTAACAGCTTGAAAAGGGCCGAACGATCCTCATACTGATCCCAAATGAAATTAATTCTCATAACAGGAATGAGGAATTAATGTGAAGGAGTAGTCTACTTAGGCTGTAGAATGGCCCGTTTTCCGGCACCGGCTGGAAAATCGTCCGGCGCCAGCCACCGGCAACCTCTGCCCTCAGCCACCATCCCCTAGCTCCGCCACCCTCTTTCTCCGCCACCCTCCCCTTACAGTCCTCACATTCCCTCTCATTCTCTGACAAAAAAATCAGAATGCAGACGCCTGACATCCCCTGACCGATCGGGGACGAGATGGAGTATTATGGCAGGTTCGAAATGATCACCCGCGCTCACTGCAATTACTCTTCGACCCGGCGCTCTCAGGTTCTGCGATGCTTTGCAGCTCCCCGGTGCTTCTCGCTCTGCGATTCCGCTCTGCAGGTCGGGTAGACGCCTATGTTCTGTATTTTCCATCACAGAAATCAGCAGAAACGGAGAATGCCAAACGTCGTGGCCCGGCTGATGGGTCTTGAACTTATGCCAGACGAGCCCGTTTCTAACGATCATTCCAGGCGAAACTCTGTCAGCGGCAGGCAAGAGCAAAAGGATTCTAAAGTTCAGTCCATCAGAATATCTCAAAATGCGAACAGATCTCACATCGTTAGGGAACATCCTCAAGAAAAACAGCTAGAAGAGTTCAAGCGCGAGTTCGAAGCTTACGAAATTCAGCAACACAGAGATTATTCTCAGTATTTTCAATCGGAAAACCACAATAATGTCATCTCTGCCGCCAGAAAAAAACACGACCAGAAGTTGTTAAGGGAAGAAAACATTACGCCAGAAAATACCATACAAAGCAACCGCGAGCAGTCCAGAAAACTTCTGCAGGCACTGGAATTTATTCATAAAAATAAAGAGAATCTTGGAAGTGTGCTGGAAGATAGATATTCCTTACAAAGAAAACTAGCAGAACCACAGGAAATAACCTCCTCACGATGTGCAGAAGCCACAAAGGTACCGAATGGGTCAATGTTTCGTTGTAGGTCAAAACCTCCTTTAGCTAATGAAGTTGCTCCTTTTCGCGCTTCTCGTCATGACAAAGGAGCAAAAATACTTTCTCCAAACAATAATACTAGAAATTTAAGTTGTTCACTAACGTCTAAGAAAACCCTCCTCAAGCGTCCTTCAGAAACCGCCCGCGTCGCCAAGCCTTCGTATCCTGGAAGTCATCCATATCAATGCTCAAAAACCGAGTCCAAGCAAAGCGTTAACAGCAACAACAAAACGTTGAGGTTCTCAAAGGACGTGATCAATCCCAGAGAAATTGCAACAGAAATCGTGAAGCACGCGAAGGAAAACGCAACGACTAAAGCTTCACAGAAGGTCACTGCAAATCAAGATTTTGGAAGCTCTGCTTCATCTTCCACCTCCAGAAGAAGAAATTTACGGAGAGTAGAATCACTAGGCATAGTTGAAGCAGATAGTCCATCAACTCTTAAAAGGCTCTCAAACCACTCGGTGAAAACCAGCCCTAGAATGGTAATTTCCCCTTGACGTAATGATCACGAGCTTTCGAAACATTCAAATTGTTCTCAGAGCAAGCCCAATTCACCTGTGCCGAGGTGTATTGGCACATTCGAATTGTTCTCAGAGCAAGCCCAATTCTCTGTACTATGTGGCTCTTATCAGTATGGTATTAGTACTTGTAAGCTGTCTTATTGTAATGGCATATATCACAACGATATTTTCTAGTGCAAGTCATTGAAATGCATCTTATTACCATGATTATCTTCTTTATGGAGTATAAATCTAATTCCTGCCATCTCCACCTCCATTTTTGGAGGTTGATTAAGTTCATCATGAATGTTATTTGTTTATTGATAGATCTTTAAATACAACCAGTTTATTTATTTGTTTATGGATTTTCTGGATGCAAACAATTTCAACCAGTGAAAAGAACATATACTATTATGATTGAATGTTGATCTTTGCTCTGAGCAGTGGTCAAATATTTTCAGGAGTTAATGTATAAGTTGATTACCGTGATTGTTTTCTTCATGCAGTTTGGGCTTAAGTTCTTCATGAAAAATGAGATTCTCAACAGAATAGCTCATCACACATGTTATATGTTTAAATATTATCTGTTTATTGATAGATTCTTTAAATACAAGAAGCATATTTATTTGTTCATGGATTCTCTGAATACAAGCAAGTTAAAATCACTGAAAACACCATATATTACTTTTATGATTGAATGGGGATATTTTCTCTGAGCAGTGTTCAAATACTTTCCAGAGTTCATGTACAAGGTTATTGGCAACTATTACTAAACTGTGCTTGCCCTGTATATGTATCATACATACACCAGATTAGACTTCTTGCTAGGGTTGAACACAGGAACACCCATTTGGAGTTTCGATTAATCTGAGTAGCTCTTAACATTTGGTCCATCAATGAATCCTTCAGTTTCCTTAGAGAAATTAAATAAAGAAATGGCTCCCACAAAAGTTACTGAATGGGTGATTAACTGAACAGGAATACGCGCATCAAAAGCTGCAAATAACTGACAACAAAGTTCATAAAATTTAGAAGATAGAGTCCATTAAAAACGTAACAGGTTCTAGTTTCTGAAAGAGCTATGTACCAACAGTGAAAAAGCTTCTGAGCATCGGTGATTGGGTGCAATCACACTCAAATGTAGTTGTATGGTAGTCAATATACTCGAACCGTGTGACATAGGTTTGGATCTACACCTACATTGCCTACTAGTAGTGGATCCACATCCAAATCTACCCACGCCAAGTGAATGTCATCTGCATCAAAATCATGATTATGTTTAAACTTAACCAGGTCAATCTCCTGAGTCCTCTACCCATTCTGAGGTTGGATCAATATCATTCAACACAATAGGATCTGTATCAAGGATTTTGTTTAGTAAGGGTCAAATCAAGAGAGCCAGGGCTCAATACAAATCAAGCTATGGAAAGTAGACAAAGAGCCCATACACTCTGGTAAGCAGATTCTACAAAAGAAGAATGGAATGCTCAGGAAGGCATAGAGCTTGAATCTGAAACAATCAAAATGTGGGCAAAATGTATGAGCAATTTTGTCTCTAATTCCAACCCTCTATTCCTTTCAAAATTTACTTCAAAAGATAGAATGGAACCTATTCCTAATTGTTCTCTGGGTCAGAAAAAGGGAATAGATAGCCAAAAGGACATTCACAGTAACCTGGAAAAACCTCCAGTTCTGTAAGGACAAAATTTTTCAGTAATCCTCCTCCAATGAATTCCCCTGTAGTCTCTTAATTCCAAGAATCTGAGGAATTCTGCACAGCAGTCAATGGGAAGAACAGTTCCAGATATAACCTAAGACCTAGAAGAGATAACTCCCAGAAAGGAAGATGAGATTGAAGTAGGTCCGGCCAACAATAATGAAAAATTCCATAAATATGTAGAAAAGCCTGTTTAAACTTTAACCCTAGCTAAAAAGAAAGTCATTAAGTCAAGGAAGGAAAACAAGTGAAAATTAAGGGGGCCTCCCAGAAAGGAAGATGAGATTGAAGTAGGTCCAGACAAGGATAATGAACAAATTCCATAAATACGTAGAAAAGCCTGTTTAAACTTTAACCCTAGCTAAAAAGAAAGTCATCAAGTCAAGGAAGGAAAACAAGTGAAAATGAAGGGGGGGGCCTACAGTGAAAGCCCCAAGGATGTTATTGATATGATTGTAATATCACTCAACGTGAGACAGTTCAGGGGGACCCACAAAAAATTATCTCCCAAAAGATGTTTTGCAAAGTTCAAATCGATGCAGCAATTAAAAAAAAAACATGTGCAAGGACTGAGTACAAAGGCTATTATATCACTCCTAAAATTGGTCCTTTTAAGTCTCTAGAATCTAAAGGGAGATCAGGAGGCCTCATTACATACTGGAACAAATCCATGGAACTTCAAATTTGTCCTTCTTACCTGCACGTATCAAGGCACAAGTTAATTGGGTCTAACCCAAGCAGTGTGATGGTGTTATCCTCCCCACCCAAGTTCTAATCCCGTAAGTGAGAAAACAAAGCTTCAAGCTTCTATAAATTCCAGTTTACCCTGGGTACCATCTTCAAAATGAGGGTAAGTGCCCAGTGGGTTTCCCCAGGAAATGCATTATGTGAAAGACCCAAAAAAAATTATCTGAACAGATCTGAAATCAAAAGATTTAGGGAAAGAATTTTCTATGGGGCATATGGTGAAATAAAAACTCTTTTAATTTTTAAAGCGTTTAAGGAAATAGAAGGAATCAGGGATGACAATTTTATTCTGGAAGGAAACCTTACAAGACTTCCCAGTTGGCTACCTTGTCCAATTGTTTGCAGACTGCCTTATGTGATGTGGAATTTAATGTGCTAGTTCCAACATGAAGAAATTCATTAAAGGCAGTGAAGGTGTTTCTAAATGCCTGGATAGATTTCTGGTAGCAAAGAGGTTATTAAAAGAAGCATGCAGGCCAAAGTCTTGTGTGTGGGAGAAGGAGGAGACTCTAACCATCTTCCTAAACTCCTGCAAATTGAAAAATGATCAGGAACCTCTGGATCCATTCAAATTCAATAACTGGTTAGAAGATGAGGAGATCAGAAATCTATAACCTTGCAATGGAGGAAATTTCAACCTAATATAGGCGAATCTGTAATGTTTCAATTTGCAGAGAATTTGAAAAGAATCAAGAAAACAATTGGTACAATCTGAAAAGAATCAAGAAAACAATTTGTAGAATTTGAAAATAGTCAAGAAAGACATTGGTAGAATGGGCTAGGCATAGCACTGAAGAAAACCAAAAAGAGTTAATAGATACAGAAGAACAAATTAAATTAATATTTTACACAAACAAGGAAGGTATTTTCTCAAAATATGAAAATATAAACTGCAAAAAATTAGAAGAAACAAAATGGAAGTTTCCAGAAAATGAGGAAGATGCATAGAGCGAAAAGCAGTGCCATATGTTTGGCAGTGGGAGATGAAAACACAATTCTTCAAAATTTTGCTAAGCACAGGAAGAATGTCAATGCTACATGGGAACTCAGAAAAAATGATGGATCCAAGGCTTGATCAATTCAGGAGATGCAGAAATAAAGGTTAATCACTTCAAATTCTTATTTTAGATACTCTGGGATGCAACATAGAAAAAGTACTGAAGGAGGCATCCTCTTTCCCCAGATTAATAGATGATCAGAAAAGAAAGAGTATGGAAGCAGGGCTAGCAAAAGAAGAATCAAAATCTTTACCTGAGTCTATCAAGAAAGCAAAGAGCACAGGTACAGATGGATGGACTACATAGTTTTACTTGGGCATTTACGACTTACTAGAAGATGATTTCTTGAAGGAAATTCAGAATCCAGAAGTCTTGGGGCTTTGAATGCCACATTTGTAGCTCTAATCTCAAAGAAATATGATCCAGAAACAATGGATGATTACAGGCCTATATCATTATGCAATTCTGTTTACAAAATCATTTCAAAACTTAGAGCAGGCATGCTGCAGCCTCAAAGCAACTCTTCAAAAGTCATCTTCGAAGAAAAGTTTGGGCTCATACACAACAGTAAATACACGACACAATGGGAACAGCCCAAGAAAGTTTGCACGCAATAAAGGTACTGATGCTACTAGCTCTGGTAATGAAACTTTTGATTTGGCCAAAACTTTTGAAAAAGTTAATTGGATATATACAAGGCCAAATTTAATTGAAATAGAAATTGGTATCCAAATAGTGAACTGGATCATGGGATGCTCATCTTTGGCTTTATTTTTCATATTGATTAATGGATAAGCTTCCATATTTTTTAATGCCTCAAGACATTTAAGACAAAGTTATCCATTATCCCCATTGCTTACCTGTTTTGGTGGCAGAATAATTAAACAAATTGATTTCAGCATTTAAAAGAGAAGGATCTACCACAGGAATAAATGGGAACTCAATATCACTGTCTCACCGTTATTTGTTTACATAGTTATTCTGTTAGGAGAAGGGACTTTGAGGGAAACTAAAAAGCTCAAAGAAATGCTACTGTATAACCAACCCTGACTCAAAGTAAATAGAATCCACCACAGGCTCCTTCAATATCCGGCCTTGTTCATGCTAACTATCCAATAATAAAATGTCTCACTCATTTGAGCAACATCTCTGTAGAACCTATTACTTTATATTTGGTGGTGAAAACAAACTATTTGAAAAATGAATTCATGGAATCCAACTTTCAGCATCACACAGGGTTCTAACGATCAATCATGAAAACATACAAAGTATTACATGTTTTGAAATTTTCATAATGCAAATTTTTATCAATGTTTTAGAAAATTGTAATTCTTATTCTAAGTTCTGTTTAAATTACTTTATTATCTTACTAAATTCAAATTCAATTTCAGTAACTACCTAGAATATTGAATTTGGCAAAACACAGATGGCTAAAATTTGACAATCATTAAAAATTACAGGAAACTGAAGGATTCATTGATGGACCAAATGTTAAGAGCTACTCAGATTAATCGAAACTCCAAATGGGTGTTCCTGTGTTCAACCCTAGCAAGAAGTCTAATCTGGTGTATGTATGATACATATACAGGGCAAGCACAGTTTAGTAATAGTTGCCAATAACCTTGTACATGAACTCTGGAAAGTATTTGAACACTGCTAAGAGAAAATATCCCCATTCAATCATAAAAGTAATATATGGTGTTTTCAGTGATTTTAACTTGCTTGTATTCAGAGAATCCATGAGCAAATAAATATGCTTCTTGTATTTAAAGAATCTATCAATAAACAGATAATATTTAAACATATAACATGTGTGATGAGCTATTCTGTTGAGAATCTCATTTTTCATGAAGAACTTAAGCCCAAACTGCATGAAGAAAACAATCACGGTAATCAACTTATACATTAACTCCTGAAAATATTTGACCACTGCTCAGAGCAAAGATCAACATTCAATCATAATAGTATATGTTCTTTTCACTGTTGAAATTGTTTGCATCCAGAAAATCCATAAACAAATAAATAAACTGGTTGTATTTAAAGATCTATCAATAAACAAATAACATTCATGATGAACTTAATCAACCTCCAAAGATGGAGGTGGAGATGGCAGGAATTAGATTTATACTCCATAAAGAAGATAATCATGGTAATAAGATGCATTTCAATGACTTGCACTAGAAAATATCGTTGTGATATATGCCATTACAATAAGACAGCTTACAAGTACTAATACCATACTGATAAGAACCACATAGTACAGAGAATTGGGCTTGCTCTGAGAACAATTTGAATGTGCCAATTCACCTCGGCACAGGTGAATTGGGTTTGCTCTGAGAACAATTTGAATGTTTCGAAAGCTCGTGATCATTACGCCAAGGGGAAATTACCATTCTAGGGCTGGTTTTCCCCGAGTGGTTTGAGAGCCTTTTAAGAGTTGATGGACTATCTGCTTCAACTATGCCTAGTGATTCTACTCTCCGTAAATTTCTTCTTCTGGAGGTGGAAGATGAAGCAGAGCTTCCAAAATCTTGATTTGCAGTGACATTCTGTGAAGCTTTAGTCGTTGCGTTTTCCTTCGCGTGCTTCACGATTTCTGTTGCAATTTCTCTGGGATTGATCACGTCCTTTGAGAACCTCAACGTTTTGTTGTTGCTGTTAACGCTTTGCTTGGACTCGGTTTTTGAGCATTGATATGGATGACTTCCAGGATACGAAGGCTTGGCGACGCGGGCGATTTCTGAAGGACGCTTGAGGAGGGTTTTCTTAGACGTTAGTGAACAGCTTAAATTTCTAGTATTATTGTTTGGAGAAAGTATTTTTGCTCCTTTGTCATGACGAGAAGCGCGAAAAGGAGCAACTTCATCAGCTAAAGGAGGTTTTGACCTGCAACGAAACATTGACCCATTCGGTACCTTTGTGGCTTCTGAACATCATGAGGAGGTTATTTCCTGTGGTTCTGCTAGTTTTCCTTGCAAGGAATATCTATCTTCCAACACACTTTCAAGATTCTCTTTATTTTTATGAATAAATTCCAGTGCCTGCAGAAGTTTTCTGGACTCCTCCCGGTTGCTTTGTCTGGTATTTTCTGGTGTAATGTTTTCTTCCCTTAACAACTTCTGGTCGTGATTTTTTCTGGCGGCAGAGATGACATTATTGTGGTTTTCTGATTGAAAATACTGAGAATAATCTCTGTGTTGCTGAATTTCGTAAGCTTCGAACTCGCGCTTGAACTCTTCCAGTTGTTTTTCTTGAGGATGTTCCCTAACGATGTGAGATCTGTTCACATTTTGAGATATTCTGATGGATTGAACTTTAGAAGCATTTTGCTCTTGCCTGTCGCTGACGGAGTTTCGCCTGGAATGATTGTTAGAAACGGGCTTGTCTGGCATAAGTTTAAGACCCATCATTCGGGCCACGACGTTCGACATTCTTCGTTTCTGCTGATTTCTGTGATTGAAAATACAGAATATAGGCGTTTACCCGCCTGACCTGCAGAGCGGGAAGCACCGGGGGAGCTGCAGAGCGGAATCGCAGACCGGGAGAGCGTCGGGTCGAAGAGTAATTGCAGTGAGCGCGGGTGACCATTTCGACCCTGCCATAATAGTCCAGCTCGTTCCCGATCAGTCAGGGGAGGTCAGGGGCCTGCATTCAGATTTTTTTGTCAGAGAATGAGTGGGAAGGTCAGGACTGTCAGGGGAGGGTGGCGGAGAAAGAGGGTGGCGGAGCTAGGGGATGGTGGCGGAGGGCAAAGAGGTTGCCGGTGGCCGGAGCCGGACGATTTTCCGGTCGGTACTGGAAAACGAGCTATTCTACAGCCTAGATAGACTACTCCTTAATGTGAATATCTCACAGATCAGATCAGGAAATAAATATTGTTTGCACTCAACGGTCATGCTTTTGCTGATGTGGGAAAAGCATATTGGATTCCTAGTTTTAAAGCAATGCTTTTCCTGAAAAAGCAGCTCGTGGAAATTAAGACCACAATAATTTTATTTTTTATTCCCAGGAATATTTATTTATTTTGTTATAGTAGTTATATTTAAAACATTTTATATGATTATAATATTTAATTATATCATTTTTGGGATTCATATATTATATAGAATTTATAATTGTCTATTTAATACTCTACACCAATAAAAAATAGAATTTTTGAATTTAATTACAAACTATTTGTCTTTATTAAAGTTTGAATAAATTTAAAAAATATAAAAAAAACTATTAGTAAATCAATTGAAAATTGAATATGCTATATTTTCATATTCTTATCAATGCGCAAATATAATAAGAGATGATTAGCTAACATGCTAATAATAATTACTAATATATTGTTTTGTGATTACATTTAAGAAATATTTTTTAACTTAATATTGTTTTGTGATTACATTTAAGAAATATTTTTTAACTTAATATGAAGAAATCTTAATTAGATTTAAGTGTTATTTACTCAGTAAAAAAGAGATTTATTATTTTTCATTGATTAACCAATTTTACGTTACATAAAAAGTTTATTCATTTTCATTTTTTTGGAACTCATTTTATGAATGGACAATGGGTACATTACCATTATTGCTTATATTTGTTAATTAAGGAAATGAACATAATTTGTGGAACTTGTTAGTTTGTGTAAATAAATTAAATTATTATTTAAAAATAATAAATAGATTGGGAAATTAACCTAATTTGTTTTACTTGCTAACTTGTTTAAATAAATTAAATTATTATTAAAAAATAATAAATTTTAATCTATAATGTTAAACTATAGAAATTTTGCATTTTTTTTTGTGAAACTCAAAGTAATATGGGTTTGACAAAAAAACCTAATACATTATCTATTGCATATAATAGGGATAATAAGGGAACTTAGATAGTATTCTCAGTTTGGCATCATTTATGTTATTGTTGGGGATTTTACATTGTTGAGGCTTATACTCATTATTAGAAACCACTCTTGCACACGTATATTCTGGATCTGTACAATAATTCAGTTAGAGATAATTTCACTTAAATGCTATAAATGTGATTCTTATTGTTAATGTTTATTTTCCAAATAATTAAAGGTGTTGATTAAATTGGGAATTAATAAAATTTATGAATGAAATATGCAAATATATTAGATACTATTTAAAATATATTCATAATTAAATATCATATAATTGGAAGTTTTAAATTTATTTTGATACTTACAATTAAGAATAAATAAATAAAATTTAGCAAATGTATGAAGCATCTAATTTAACTCCAATGAAGACTTTTATAAATGTTATGCAATGGTTAGGAACCATTATCATTAATAATTTTGAAATGTCAGAAGTGGTGTATCATGATATTGAAAGTGCAAAAAAAATAATGATAAATCATATAAAACCATGGATAAACATTCTAATAAATTCAAGATTTTTAGTTTTCCATTTCTCAAACAATTTTGACCAAGAATGTAAATTTGACTTGATGAAGTTGTTCTTTCAATTGTAATTGTAAATCTAGCTTCCAAAATCAAATTGTCCTATTGCAACAATTGGCCAAATTCCTCTTACTTCCCATCGTTTTGGCAGAATAATGCATATCAATCCCAATGGCCACCCTAAATGGCAGTCAAGCTAGGAAAGACCTATAAATCAACCAGCAGGAACAATCCCCCTACCTCAACCCACACTTCCAGCACCCTACACATTACAACAGAACCCTTAGACCAACCTACGACCGCAGCTCCCACCCAACCCAACCCGAAGCCCAACAACAAACCAGTTCAATCTGTGCAAATTATTGAAGGACCGGAGCCAAAAATCGAGTTAAGAGAGTGCAATGAGCTTCAATTAAGATCTGGGCGGATAATAGAATCAGAGGGGGATAAAAATAAACAAATTGAAGATCAATTACCTATAGAACAAGCACCACAAGTGGAGAACATGGTTAAACAGAAAACTCATGATCAAATGATCACCTCTTCTCCACCATTCCCAGAAAGATTAATCATACCTCGCCCAATAGAATACCCCAATTTTTATCTTCTGGGAGAACTAAAAAATTGTGTATAAAAATACCGCTCCTCCAGGCTATTCAGGACATTCTAATTTACGCAAAAACTATTAAGGAATTGTGTATGAAAAAGCCAAAGAGGAAAATAAAAACAACCCCAACTGTCCAGTAGTCGGTACCTTATCTAATTTACTATCAAGCAGAGAAACACCTGAAAAATATGAGGACCCAGGAAATCCTATAGTCACTGTGCAAATAAATGGATGCTCCTTCCCCAATGCATTAGCCGATTTAGGAGTAGCAATCAATATTCTTACAACCACAACTTGTCAAAAGCTTGGCATTACATCCTTGGACCCAACCATGACCTTGTTGGAACTGGCTAACCAATCGGTAGTCAAACCAGAAGGCACATTACAAGATGTAATGGTGTCAGTAGACTCCTGGGAATACCCTATAGACTTTCTGATCATCAATCCTAGAAACCGACTCGATGGACATCCCATAATTCTAGGTAGACCTTAGCTAGCAACCACGAATGCTTACACAAGTTGTTGAACATCCAGCATGACTATAGCAAGAGGAAGTAATGTGAAGAATTTAGCCTTATATCCTCCAGCTCAGCCAAGTTTAACAAGAATAAAAACCAGAAAACAACCTATATCATATCTAACTGAAAACATTAGATCACTGCTAACCATAGAAGATGCTCTCTAATTTAAGGGAAAAATAGAAGATGACATCATTAACACTTACATTAACCAACCAGATGTCGTATCCCATCTAAAATGTCACATGATCGAAGTAGCCCTCGATAACAAAATAGAAGGAGATCCCTTAAAAGATATTAACGATCAATCAATACCAACAACTTCTGTTTATAACAACAAAACCATAGAAATTGAGCTAGGAAAAACTTTGAATATTAACAAAAATCTGACTGTTGACCAAGAGCAGAAGCTTGTTCAACTCCTGAGAAAATATAAAGAGGCCTTTGCATGGGATTACCGGACATGAAGGGGATTGATCCCCAATTATGCATGCACCACATTTATACAGAGAAAGATGCTAGGCCCATTCGAAAACCTCAACGAAGGTTAAATCCTCATCTTAAAGATATTGTTAAATCCGAACTACAAAAATTGTTAGATGTAAACTTCATCTACCCCATATCTGACAGCAAATGGGTCTCTCTATTAGTAGTAGTGCCAAAAAAGAATGGAAAGTGGCATATATGTGTTGACTATAGAGAGCTTAATAAAGCAACCCAAAAGACCTCCCCTTCCATTCATTAACTAGGTCTTGGACACATTGGCAGGAAAAAAAATTATTTTCTTTCCTAGATGGCTTCAGCGGATACAATCAAATTGAGATTGCCCCTGAAGATTAGGATATGACTACCTTTACCCGCCCTTGTGGAACATTTTCTTACAGGGTCTTACCTTTTGGGCTGTGCAATGCACCTACCACATTCCAGAGGGCTAACTCAGTATTTTTTCAGATCTGATAAATGAAGGGCTTGATGTGTACATGGATGACTTTACACCTTACGGAGATGACTTCGAGCCAGTGTTACAAACATTAGAGAAAGTTTTGCAAAGATGCATTGCCACCAGACTCTGTTTAATCCATGAAAAATGCCACACGATGATGACCGAGGGCCTCATCTTGGGTCACTATATATCAGTAGC
>APFE031003733.1:73133-96656 GCA_000404065.3 Pinus taeda | reverse complement strand
GTCGCTTCCAAGTTTGTACGAACAACCGGGTTGATAAAATGAGAGACAGGAAGCCTCAGGAGTTGTAGCATTATTGCTACAATACTGGAGCTCACCAGAGCCTACATCTGGACAAAGCCCCAGGGCTAGATGGTTTCAATAGCATTCTACAAATTTCATTGGTATACCATCAGAAAGGATTTCTTAAGAATGGTGAAGAATGTTTTCAAAAAAAAAAATAGGAGGCAACATAAAATCCTCCTATCTTGCTCTAATCCCAAAGGAAGAAAACCCCTTAATTTTCAATAGGTTTCGCCCTATCTCTCTTTGCAATTCATCGTATAAAATAATAACAAAAATAATTGCAAATAGAACCAAGGAAGTACTTCCAATAATCATATCTGAAAATCAAGGAGGATTCGTGCCCAACAGGAAAATCATAGATAATGTAATTATTGTACAGGAATCGGTACACTCTAATATGCTAAGGCAAGAAAAAGGCCTCATAATCAAACTAGATATGGCAAATGCATTTGACAAGGTCAAACACCCATATCTAATGGTTGTCCTCCAAAAACTTGGTTTCTCAAGAGAAATAGTGGAAGTCATATAGGCATGCATTTCTACTCCATGGGTTTCCCCCCTCATAAATGGAAGGCCTAGTGCTTTCTTTCAAAGCACAAGAGGTCTTAGGCAAGGTTGTCTTCTCTCCCCCTTTCTATATATTATAATGGCAGAAACATTAAGCAGGGCTCTGGAAAATCCAAGAAAGGAAAGAAATATCACGGGGATCAAAATAGCAAAAGGAGTAAAAACAATAAACCACTCACTCTTTGCTAATGACACATTGTTGCTGGGAGGGGCATCAACAATAATAGCAAAGAGGTTCAAAAAAGCTATGGATGATTTTTTACAGGTTTCAGGTGGGCTATTAAATAATACAAAATGCAATATATATGGATGGAATACACCTCCTAGAACTATGCAAAGGATCTCACAAATCTTAGACATCCCTGTACAGGAAAAATGGACGCACTTCTTTTATTTGGGACTTCCAATCTCAAAAGAGAACATGAAGACAGAAATATGGACTAAACAAATTGAAAAAATGAAAAACAAAATACAAAGTTGGGGTATGATGTGGCTGAATATGGCAGGAAGGGTAATTCTAATCAAAGCACTCCATGTTGCACTACCTATCTAACAATATGCCATAATCATGGCCCCAGCAAGTGCCCACAAACAAATGGATCTAATCTTAAGAAGCTTTCTATGGTAGGGGAGGAAGCAAGAAAACAAAAAAATTAGCCTGGTCAAGTGGGAGCAAGTAGTACTACCTTATGAACAAGGAGGCGTATCAATTCGGATACCTGGGCTTATGAATGCAGCACTGGGAATGAAAATAGTATGGAGACTAATTACAGGAAAAGAGAGCTAGTGGAAAAATACTCTTCTATCAAAATATATGGATGGCACCAGGAAAAGATTGCTTAATGGAAATATCCCAATAAGACAATGTACCCAAGTATGGAAGCTGGTTAAAAAAACAATTCCATTAATGAGTAGATATATTTCTAAAATCCTAGGCAATGGAAAAACAATCTCAATTTGGGAGGACAAAATCATGGGAAAAGAACCACTACAAACTCATCTAGAAATTTAAGACATACAAGAGTGGATGAAAGATAAAGGTTTTAATACTTTACACTTTATATCTCTATGGAATCAAAAGGAGTGGCAAGATTGGAAAAGCTTAGCAATTCCGACAGATCTGGAAGGGCAATGGAGCGAAATTAGGTAACTCCTAAAAGGGGCAGTGCCAATCCACTTTGATGAGGAATATGCTTATCTTTGGGACCCAAGCAATGGAAATTACACAGTTAGGACTGGATATAAAATCCTTCAGGAACAACCAAATCAACTAGACTGGGATTCTTGGAAAATAGCATGGAAATCAGAAAGTCTGCCTAAGATCAAAATGTTCATCTAGACTCTTTTAAAAGGGATAATATTGACCAGTGACAACTTCAAAAAAAAAAAAGATTTCAAGGCCCAACACGATGTCCATTATGCATGCAGGTTGAAGAAAATATTTAGCACTTATTCCAAGAATGCACCTTTTCCAAAGAATGTTGGCAGCAGCTAATAAGTCCATTGGAAATAAGAATAAATTTTGAAAATCCCTTGCCAGATTTTCTTTAGACCCTTGAGAAGGCCTATCCATACACAACTAAGAAGAAAGTCACAATTCAAAGAATATGGAAGTGCATTCTAGTAGTTCTATGTTGGCAAATTTGGTTGACACGAAATAAGTGCATTTTCAAAAATCAAATTCCAAGGATAGGGAAGCCCCTCTCAAAAATGTGGGGATTAACTTCTGAAATCCTCAATTTCAAAGGAACAGCACCAACAGATTATAACACTCTTCAATAGGAAGAGCGAGATTGGCTCAACAAAGCCATAATAAATAATAATGGACAAAGAGGACATAGGAAGATAAACTCAGGAAATATATGGAAAATAAGAATGAGTAAAAAGGAACTGACAAACTAGAGGAAAAATTAGAATAGATATTGTTTATACTTTGATGGGGCCTCAAAGCATAACCTAGGAAAGGCAGGGGCAGGGGGAATAATCCTAGATCCTAATGGGAAAGAAAATGTCACGTATGAATGGGATTGGGACAAATCTAAAACAATAAGGCAAAAGCATACAGTTTGCTGATGGGAACAAGAATAATAAAAAAAAGAGAAATTAAAAATCCTATCATAATAGGAGACTCAGCCATAATAATAGAAGCATTGGCAAGAAACAAAAATCCAAGAAATGAGTTCATGAACAGAATTCTTAGAAGAATCGAGAAGAACTTGGAAGGCTCTAGCAATGTAATCTCCAGACATGTCTTGAGAATTCACAATCAACAGGCGGATTATTTTGCAAACCAAGCAGTGGAAAAAAATGAAGGCCATGTTCGTGAAAACCATGAAGAATATCACAACTCTGTTCCTTAATGAGCAGAAAAAAGAACAAGTATAAAGCTCACCAAAATCAAGGAAAAATCACAAGGATAAAAGCAACAAATCAAAAAACAGCAGTCAAAAAGAAACAAAGGACACATCATTGCAGTAAAAGCCAAAAAATCATGGGAATGCAAAGGAAAATCCATGAAACTTTAGACTCTAGTATGAGAAATAGCAGGAAGGAAGACTGTAATCATGGTCACAAGGACCATGTTGCAAACTATTTCATTGAAGGCATGCTTCGGGTGGTGTTAAAGCACTATAAGAATAGAGGGTGTATTCACAAAAATCGCAAAAGCAACCTCAGTGAAGAAATATTCACCTTCCATGTTAGTATAGTGATACTTTGGTTTCACAGCCCCTTCCTACCTTCTATAATAACCCGCAGTGTTACCTCTACTAAGCATGCAGACTTCATTTTAAGCCCACTCCCCTCTTCTTACCCAAATCGCTCACCCCATATCCCTTCATTCCCTTCACTCCCTCCACTCAGTGACCCATTGCAGCGTAAAGCCCCTCTGAGCATCCACGCCTCCCATCTGCCCCTCCCTTTACCTCAGCCCTCCTCCCTGATTATTATGTCCAGGTTTCGATCCTCCTTCAATTCTGTCGTTCTTAGGGACCTCATTTCTATCAAAATACAAAGGAAAAAATTGACTGAGCACTTAAACCGGAATTCAAAAAATATTTCAATTGCATCTATATCTATCGTTGGGTCCGCTCTCCCAAGCCTTTTCTGCAGCACTATGCTCTCCTCTCTTCGATCTTCGATCGAATCTGGATCATTGATCTGGCGCTTGATCCGAAAGTTGTCGATTAACCCGTCCAACCAAACTTGTGCGACTCTCCCCCATTGTCAATCTGTCCTCAATGGATCTGATGATTCACATCGATATCAGGCTGACATCAAGCCCAGAGATTACCCGCCCGAAAAGCGGTTTTCTCTCTCTCCTCCACTGCTACGTGTTGCCCAGTTAGTGGAATCGGGCAACCCCCCCCTTTTTACCATTCACGGTTTTTTCTCTGCCTGAAATACCATCTCCATTTATAAACCCGCCTCTCTCCTTGGTTATCATTTGGACTTGTTCACGCTCAATGACTGTAGATTTTAATCATCGACGGTTCCTCTAGACTCCTCTTCCACTAGCGCCTCTAGTTAATCTCCACCGTCCATCCCATGATTTTGAACTATGTGACTTAATCTTGTCCATTATTAATCTAATAGCCTCATTCGTTGATTCCAATGGTTCCCGTGTTCGACAAAAGGAAAGCAGTCAACATCAGCAGAAGAAGAAGTACCTCAGGTAATACAAATTCAAGGAAGCACAACAAAACAAGGAGCAGAATGAAAGCCAAAGGAAGAACAAGAAAACAAATCAAATGGAATCGTCGTGGCATATTACAAAAACAATAGCACAAGCAATGAAGGAGAGAACTCGGTCAAATATGAAAAGAAGAACTGGCCAACTCAGGAGCAAACAGTCTACAAGCCATGAAAAACTGTCAGAGAATCCATGACATGTGAATTTCTCTTTCTAGTAGGTTAGTTTGTTAGGAAGTACACTAGAATAGTCATAAAAATACATGAAGTCTTGAACACCAACCTAGGGGAAGAGACTACGTTCCTATCTCATGGCTTAGATGTTTATCATTTTATAGTCGTTTGTAATAGGAGCTTGCTCCAACAAAGCTTTTGATAATATATCAACTACCCGACCTTGTTAAAAAAAAAAAAATAAGCCACGTTGAGGGGGAAACCTCCTTTTACATCATATAAATGAACAATTCTGGGATGAGTCAAATGGCAAGACATCCTTGGTATATATAGGAGTCTAAAGGGTCAAAATATAATTAGGGCTTGTATAACAATAATAATTTAAGGGCACAACAATAATAATATAGGGGTTACACTAGTATTATAGGACCTAACACAATCAAATATAAAATAAAATACTAAAAAAATGAAAATAGTCCAGAGGAAAAATGAAAAGGTAACCAAAAATTTTAAAAAATTGAGCTACTACCAAGAATGTTATAAGAGAGTAATTGGATGATTGAATGTGCACTAGAATCTAGTAGGTAGAAAGTAAAAAACTAGAGGACAAGGGTAGTAAAGTTTCAATAAGCCTTGATGTTACTACAAGGAATAAAACCTATTATAGGATTCAAGAACCTAAAATTGATCCCAAATATCCTATTTTGAAGTGAATCTGAGATATTCTAAGTGAGTATATGTTTTGGTGGATTAGATCTGAGTTATCCTTATGCTTTAGGCTTAGAATCTATATTAAATTCTAAGGAATATAGAAAACATATCTTTAAAAACCCTTATGCAGGGATTTAATGCTCTGTCAAAGACTAGATAAGGCATTAAAATGCTATGGAATATCCTCCACAAAGTGTTGGATAGAGCTTCAATGCTCTATTAAGACTTAGCAGGAGAGTTTAGCGATGTCCAAGTCTAGATTATTAGTTTTCAATTAGATATTTTCAAATTTTATTTAACAATATGACTAACTATTACACATAAATACTAAAAACAATAAATGGAAACTAAGAAATAGTCAAAAATATTAAACAAACATATTGAGTGTCTTCCCTAATATCGCTTCCAATCTTTTTATATGTATTTTTTTTATATTGGGTGACACATAAGTATAAATGACTAACTTCTACCCATAATTACCCATGCATGCAAAAAAAAAAAAAAAAATAGGATAATAAACTCACCTTTCTCTATAGGTTTATCCTAGCTTGATCTTTGATTGGTCCAATACCCTTAGATCCTATTCTAATATCCTTGACCTGCACCTATAAACAAAGATCACAATATGAAAATATCCAATCCAAGACAATGTTAGAAGTAGCAACATAAAATCATTAAAAACATGTAATCATATACAAAAAAGAATATAATGACATGGAGGGGAAATCATAGTCGTTATTCATAAAAATATAAGGAACTTACAAGCCTTGCAGCACCTCCAAGATCCGTGACCCTAGGCTCCTCCTCTAACCAAGTCCTCATAATTAAATCCATTGTTCTCATTGGTTTATCTTAAGAGTGAGATCTTATCATTCAAACATTATTTCTTTGATATTATCTTGTTTTCTCCTTCTTCATGAGATATATTTTCTTTTATAGTTGAGTTGACAAGGTGATTAGATGAATTTGGACATATTTTTTATTTGATTTGATTTGGTAATTTCATCTTTATCCTAGAGTTGATCATTGTTTAACCATGTCAAGTCCTTATCTGCTCGCTCTATCAAACATAGCCACTTTGACACTCCCTTTTCTAATGGTTTAGAGCATTCAACACCTTCTTCCATGCCACTTGGAGTACTACAATGCCTTTTTATAGTGTCCTAGGAGTGTTTGAGGGTGAAAATTTGACTTTGCTTTAGGGTTTCCATGAAGCTGATGTTCCATTATAAGATTATTTTTGTGTTTCTTCACTAATGGACTCATGGGAGTGACATTTTGAGATATAAAATATATTGGTTGTAACCGAAGAAGAACAAAGTGAGCAAAGACTAAAGAATAAACCATTAGTGGTGTCCATTTAAAAAGTGGTGATAGTGTAGAACAAGGATGATAGGGAGGATGTAACCACCATGTAAAGTATAAATTTGAGCTATAAGCACCTTTTGGTTTCAATTGTAACAATTTGTAGTAGTGACGTTAAAATTGGACCATGAAAATTTAAAAAATGTAAGGTAGATATGATATTTCTATGTTTAAGGTTACATGATTGGGGAGTGGAAGTATGAAGGACTGATTGCTGATGGAAAATATATAATAGTTAGTGATTTACAGTGCAGAGAAATAGAAATAATAAGATCCTGCAATCAAAACAGGGTGATCTATAAAATACCTTATGATAAAGATAGTAACTATTTTTTAACAAGGAAATTTTCATTCAAGAGTATCCCCAAGGTTTTGGAAATCTTAAACAACTAAAATTGCAATAGTTTTTCTGTTTACAGATATGAGTAGTTTTTCTATTAAATTTGCACTTGGTTGCCACAAAATACTCAATAAATATTATAATGAAATCCAAGATGCAGGTTCTTTAGGGGAGGACAAAATAGAAGAACCAAAATATTCAACAAGTAGACTATTTCTGACATACATCCTACTAAATTTGTAACAATTGTACACCTGACATAATTTTCCTAACAAAAAAATAAGTTTTCAGAATGAGATCATGAGACAGGGGGGATCAATCGACACTCTATCAGTCTAGCCTCCAAGGGGATTTCTCATAGTCTTTCACTGATGTCCTTCTTCCCTCTATATTTGGAGCTCAACCAATTGACCACGGAGGCCATCAATTTTGTCTCCCTAACTATTCACTTGAGCTTGAAGTCTTTGCATCTATTCAATCAAAGATAAAATAATAGTGTATTGCTAGAGAATTTGCCTATGGAGGTCATTTCTTTCAACATGGAGATTGACAAGGGCGAGTGGGCAGAGGATGCATGCACAATTATAGCTAGAGTTCTCAGGGTTATACCCTTGACATTCCATAAAAGCCAAGAAGACAATTTAGGGATTGGTTAACGAAAAACAAATGAAATAGAGGAGGGTTTTTGAGGGACTAGAATTAGGGAAAATTGAGGATGGAGGAGGGCCATATTTAGTGAAGAGAAAAGGACCCAACATCCCAAATTTTCCTAATATTTTTAGTAACATAAGTTTGGTGTTTTGAATAATGGATATTCAATACTTGGAGGTAGAATATGAAATCTAGGTATGTTATAAAGGAAATATTCCTTTATCTTACCACCAAAATTTTCAAAGTATACTAATTTTAATTACCATGCATAAGTCCGTAATAGATTGACATGCCTTTCGTTGAGCCACTTTAAGTTGATTCACACTCTACTTTTAAATCATGGAAATTATTTTCTCAAATTTTTAATGTATTTGACTTATGATATTTCTATAATTATTTTGAGTCATTTGAAGGGATTGGGTTTGCATGAAATGAACCAAATTCTAATTCATTTGTTTTAAATATGTGGAGAACTAAGAGAAAGGGGCTTTTGGTCTAGATGTATAAACATTATTTTTTCCATGAATATGTATGCTTGTGAGAGTGGAGAAGTATATGCTTATAATATTCTATGAGATATAATGATTTGTAAAGGTTTTTAAATCCTTTTTGTCTATAATAAATAATTTAAGATTGTGGTGGTGAATTAATATTCTTTGAATTTCAATTGTAGCTTTATGTGATTATTTACATTTTTTTTAAATTTGCAAGCCATAGGATTTGAAATGAGTGGTATTAGAATCAGTATAATCCTAATGGATTAGGAAAAATATTTCAATGAGAAGAGGGGGGAATTATATGAGATAATAATTACAATGAAAGATAAGTGTAGAGTAGTTTGGCAAGGAAGTGATTCTAGGTAAAGTTATCTAAATGAATGACTTAATCATGACTCAAGTCAAAGGATAAGGTAAAATATTATAAGAGGATATATGATTCCAAAAATTAAAATTTCTAAGTAGACATTGTAGATAATGAGGTAATGAAGAAAACAAAATGGTTGGAAGAAAAGAAATTACAACCTGTTGTAGAAGATGATGAAAAGAATGGAGGAAATATAATTAGATTGGTGGAGAATATTATCAAAAGGAACATATAATGAAGATGAGAGTGATGTGGAAGATGTGGAAGATGTAAAGATAATGGGAGAGAATAAATAAAATTAATTAGGGCTATCAAAACATAACATTATAAATTCACCCCCTATGAGATCAATCACCCATAACAATGGCCTTAATCACTAAAATGTAGGAAAACTTAGTAGAACTCATGGATTGTCTCCACTAATATATCCTATGCTCACATATCCATATTCTTTATTTCCATCCCCATTGTATCTCAATAAGGGATTTTTTGACCCTAAACCATAACCCTTGACCAAAACTAAAACACATTCACCCCCACTCCCCTTACTATTTTTGGGATGGACTTCGAGATGGTAGTGACTTCTTCTTTTTCTTGAC
The DNA here is from genome assembly GCA_000404065.3 of Pinus taeda. NCBI lineage: Eukaryota > Viridiplantae > Streptophyta > Pinopsida > Pinales > Pinaceae > Pinus > Pinus taeda. The sequence goes on along the minus strand of APFE031003733.1, from coordinate 87,632 downwards.
ATGTATGTCATTTATATCATTCGTTCTAGTTACCAAAATCATATTGGATAGTAAATTACTTAAAATAAATACTTTGTAAAATAAGGGGATCTGTATTGACTTTCTGTGACTTTGTTAATTCTTCCTAGTGTGGGCATTTGGTACATAAGTCCACAAGGAATTGCAACAAATCAGGCCCTTATTCATAATGGTGGATCCATTTGGGGGTATTGGAATTAGTGTATTTTCTTCCTTTTCCATGAATTTATAAATTTATAAGCATTTATACTAATCACCTTAGATTTATTAGCATTGGAATGACAATTTAGGGGAATAGAAGTTTAAAAAGTAGGCATGGAAAGGTATTTTAGTGGGAAGGATATCTAGGCTCTCTTATTTTCACTCAGAGTGCTTAACCTTAGTGATGAGTCACACTACTTTGTCTTGTGGTGCAAATCCTAGTAACATTTAAGTGTGATCTTGGTTTGTTGTTATTTCAACGATTTTAAGCACGTGGATCCATCTAATATCATATTTGAATATCTTTAAATGTACTCCTTATGGTTTCTAGGCTTAATATTCTATTTTGTTCATTCTTAGCCTAAAATCCCAAGAAGGAAATACAAATGATCCAAAATTATAGAAAATAAGACAATATATTGATATTATTCATGTGAATGTGTTGATATGAAATCACTATATAGTTATGTCTCAAACCATGTTAATGTTTTCATGATTTAGGTTATGCTCAAGTGTCATGCACTTTATTTCTCCTATAAATTGTCACAAGAAAATGGAGAGACATGAAGAACTATCATAGCCATGAATTAATTAATTTAATTAATTAATTAATTATATATATATATATGGGGTTAAATGCATTTGGACTTATCAGAGCCAGAAAGACTAATTTGCACAAGAAAATCAACGTCATTCATGCATCATCAAATTCAACATGGTTTTGCTTCAAGAAAACATAAATAACAATGAATAAATCTTGTTCAAATTAAGCTCTGTTATTGTTTCAAATTCAAATTTATTTTTGAGAATCAGAGTTAAGGGAAAAACTATCAACCATTAACATGATTTTTTCTTGGGTTTCATTTCAACTAATCATGATTCATGAACCTTGCGTTTGACATAAGAAGTTGAAAATGTAAAGGTGAGTTAAAAATGAAGAACATATTATAATATATTTAAAGGAGCAATTAATAATTCTTTTAAATCTATCAAAACTTGGTGGGTAGCTGAGCAATTAAGAATTCAACCATTAGAATACACAAAAATTTTGAAATTTTGTCATTCCTTGTAAAACTCTTGTAAAACTTATCAAAGAAGTTAAGATACTCTTCAAACAACCTTGATAAATTTTGCAAAACTAAAGTAAAGCATCATACTGATACCAAAATCTACTTCAATTTAACACTTTCATCCAATTAACATAACAGATCAAGTTTACAACACAAAATGCCATGAACATTGCATAAAATTGTATTCATATGTAGCAGAGTTTCAAAATATGAGATAGGTATATGAATTTACATGAAAATAGAGGATAGATAACCCAAGATTCATTGCAAAATTCATTCTTTGAATAACTTCAAAACCTCTCAGCTATTTCTGAATTGTTTTTTACAAAGTTTCCCTATAACCCATTTTTTTTTCAAAATACAAAAATGAGGCCTATATATAGGAACTCCAGGACCAAGACCTCACCCTAAACCATTAGCAGTGTTTGAAAAAACATCACGATTCTTTACAAAATTTCCAACTATAATATAAATAACTTATTTTAGAAGCTTCTTGATAGATCTACCAGTTGTAGAGTGGGTCCCTTTAGATTTGGTTATGATATATCTTCATTCTTTCTCTTGGAAACTTGTTGGTACTTCTCTCTCTTAGTTGTCATTGCTTGAGTTCGGTGCTACTATAGCTAGGTTGTTGATGATGTCGGTGGTATTACCAATAACTAAAGTCACAATCGTTGGTATGCCTATTGCTACAGTGGGGGTCTTGAGCTAGAACTTGCCTCTATGGACATCCCCTGTGATATTGGTGCAAATCCTTTTTGAATAAATAACTTCTAAAAGCTTGACATTATTTTCCATTCACTGCATATTGGGACATCACACGGCCATGCATCCAAGATGTGTCCTTCTAAAGTTGTGACTGGATCATAATCCAATTTTCCTCATTCCTTAAAGATGTGCTTTAACATGAACAAGAGCTCAAAATAATCTTCTTATAACTTTATAATATCCTTTCCTTGTAAAGGACAATCATCTTCTCCAAAGCCTCTTTGCTCTTCTTTAATAGCATTTAGACTATAAATAAGGGATCTTTTAGAGTACACATCGTCATGCCCATCAAAGAAAGGTGGGATACTCATCTTGTATAACACTTCACATATACTTTTTAAATCTTGTACCTCATTTACCATGGTCTTATTTCTTCTCCACCAGTGATCAATTTTTGCTTTCTCTTCAATTGATTAGCTATGGTCATTAGATGAGATCTATTAAGCTCTGCATTTGTAACTTCTTCTCTGGTCATAAGGTTAAGATAATTTATAATTGTTCTGGCTTTGGTTGGAGTTTCCTTTGTGACACCCTTGAGTGTATTCATTTCCCTGTGAGCTAGCCTAACAAGTTATATCTTCTTGTGGATCAACTCCAGGTGTCCCCATTGTTTCTCTACTAACTTCATGATTTTTTCCCAAATGTTCTTTCTAGCAAGTCTGAAAATTGATTTGCTAGGATTTTTTTTCTTTAGAACTTTTGATTCCACATCCACCTTTTGACCATACTCCTGGGCTTGATACATTTCTATCCTAGTTACTTCAAGTTACTTTTCTTTAGGCTTCAATTCTTCATCTCGAGATATAATCAAGGCTTGTAGTTTCTTCACATCTTCAGATATCATCAAGGATTCTACTTGCCCTATTAGGATATTAGGATTTTGTTCCAACTACATGGTCTCATCAGTCTTCTCTTTCAACCCTTGGATCTGCATCTCCAGTAATGTGATATGATCTTGATATTATTTGTTCTTCATGAGGGCCTCAAGTAGCTTTACCCTTAACCGTTGACTTTCTTTTCTACTTCTGCTAGCTCTATCGTATGCACTAGATGTGTGTCTAGTATTTTGAGCTAATTTTGCATTGAGGAAATATCCCTTTTATTTCCCTCTAGAAGCTCTGTATACTTCTAAAAATCCTTAGGATATGTAGCCAAATGTATGATTTTATCTTCCACGTGTTTTATCTTTATCTTGTTAGCCCTGTCGGCCTATTCTCATACTTTAGTTGAGCACTGGCTTTGATATACATATCCTGCAACTTCTTGGTTGTAGCATTGGTTCAATGCATCTGCCTATGCATCAGGTGTGTCATTTGCAGGTTCAAGTCCATGATGTCAGTATATGGGACGTTGTCCACATGTAAAAGATACCTAATGTACTTGGTAATCCAACATAGACATTGATTTTTCTACTTTGAATGTAGTACTACCATCTTGAACATGCCCTTCTCATAATCCAAAGAATTTTTAAGCTATGTGGGAGGGATGGGTTGATTTTCCCTTTTCCTCTCCTTGAAGGCTTGTTTGGAAATCTCTATGAATTTCTCTACAATTTAAACATGTCCAATCTTGGACACCTCTCTTGATTTTGTTGCCTCTGAATCTAACATAGTAGAAGGAAGAGTCTTCACAGTAAATGTGTGCTTCGAAGGGATAGCCAACTGGATGTTATATAAAATTAGAGATTGGGACTCTATCTCTTCATTATATTCGTCATATTCATCATATTCATCCCATGGTGCTTTACCTATCTTGGATTTTTTTGAGCCAGTCTCTTCTCCTTCATCCACATCCATGGGCTTGGAAGTGTCTCACTACTTTCCAAAGATTTAAGCAAAAATCGGCTCAGCCATATGTAGGATGGACTTGGCCTCTTCCCAGGTAGCCTTGTTCACACATTCCTTTGTCATAGGATTTGGATCATGCTTGTGGTTTTCTCGATCCTTACCCTTTATTAATTCATAGATAATATATGGATCATATCTCTAGCATCCATCTTGCTAGAAGTTGAAACTTTATAATATCTTCTCCACTGTCTCTATAGCATTCCTTGAATACACACCAAAAGCTCCATCATTTTCAGAAAGGTGGAATGTAAATGCCACTTTCTTTGAGACAAAGTACACTTTGTCACTGGCCAATCTCTGTCGCATGTGTTCCAAATCAAAGATGCGAGGAGTGAGGAATTTAGGAAGTTGATATGGCTATCCTTAAAAACCATATAATCTGATGACTGTGTAGTCTTTGAAAGGTACCATTCCATGACTCTAGTATCTAGGGTGAAGTGAAAATTCTTCCTAAGGAAGGGAGGGACTGTAGGCATAGGTTTCCCATGCAAAAGGGTGTATACAACTAATGTGAAGGAAGATATGTAATTGAAGAGGCCTTGGTTTCCTTCCACCTTACAGACCATGGAAAACCATTCATAAGATGGTAATATGGCTTTATTTTCATTGACCATCTTAGGCTTAAGATGTTCGAGGTATGGATATTGTTGATGAATGAACAAGTCGACTAAGTATGTTTAATGGAAGAAATATTTCCCTTCCTCAAACTCTATCATCAAGAATGTATTTCATATGAAAATAATTGAGGAAAATCAAATTTGGAACAGGATTTGGTTGAAGGGTGATACAACGATACTAAAATACCTAAGTTGACTTCAATTATAAAGATATCAATTTCAAGACCTACGACCTAGGTAGTTATGGAAAAAAACACTACTGGCATGGGCTCAAAAATTGAGATATGGTAAGGAGGTTTTAGAAGGAGGTGTCATCCCCTTTCAAAGACAACTATTGACCACTTATTGTTGAACATCCTGTGTTAAGCTAGTCCACTTTTCTTTGATTTCTTCTTTATTCAACTTCTGTAACTTAGTCATGTCACGAAATGCCACCATGTCAAAAAATTCCTCTAAGGCCACTCTAATTATTTCTTTGCCATCTTGAGGTGATACAATCACTATGTTGTGTAGGAATTTACAGGGACACCAAAGGATACCCCTCACAAACAGATCACAAATCAATAAACCACTATTCTTGACGTGGTTAAAACCCTCAAAGATGGAAACAGTCCACGGCCTGAGCCAACGCGGCCACTTCAAGCAATTTATTAATAAAAGAATGAAAATTTACATAAGCTTCTCTCATGAACGGTTACCCTACAAATGACCCTCCATGCTCTTTAAATAGAGATCATGGACCAATAGGGTGTTAAGCCATGGATCAAGTGTCAGTAATACTGAGGAGAGAATGAATCGTCAGATCACTTCATGTCTAGAACATATTATGATCGTAGGATTGTAAGTTACAAAAGTACATAGTAAAGAAACACACTTTACCTAACTCTACAATAGACCAAGTTATACTTAACTATTTCCTATGTGTCGGAATATCCTAACATCCCCCCTTAAGGAAAACTTGGGATAGGATTGAAGGATGTACAAATATGACACAATAGGAGAAGGATGGAGGCATTAGAGCCTCTCCCCCCTTAGTGACAACTTCCTGAACTCCAACCATAAATCGAATTTTTTTAAACTTCACCTTTGTGAGAGCCTTTGTAAAGATGTTTGCAACTTGATCATTTGTTGAACAATATTGCACTTCAAGAACATGGTCATGAATGAGCTTTCTGATGAAGTGCATGTGCAGTTGAATGTGTTTGTTGCACTGATGTTGGACTGGATCTTTACATAGTTGAATGGCACTTTGATTATCACACCAAAGTGTAGTCAGATGTTGTTGTTGAAAGCCAAACTTTGACAGGATCTGACGAAGCCACAAGGCATGCTTACTAGCTTCTGCGGCACCATGATACTATGCTTATACTAAAGAAAGAGAAATGGCACTTTGTTTCTTGCAAGCCCATGTAATAGGTCCTGAACCAAGAGTGAACACATAACCTACAATAGACTTCCTATCATCAGGGTCACTAGCCCAATCGGAATCAGTGAAACCAACCAATAGAGGAGATGCTTCTACACTGTAATGAATCCCAAAATGAACTATACCTCAAACATAATGAAGTATTCCTTTAGCTACTTTCCAATGACTTTCATGTGAGTTTTGCATAAACCGAGCAATAAGGCCAACAACAAAGGAAAGGTCCAGACGAGTATGGGTCAGATATAAAAGTTTTCCTACAAGTTGATGGTATAAGGTAGCATCAACTTCAGGGGAAGTACAAGTGACTGAAAGTTTGGCTCCAGACTGAAAGGGAGAAGGGGCTGGCTTACAGTCTTCCATGTGAAAATGGCGTAGAAGATCACAGGCATGCTTGGACTGGGAAAGGGAAAGTACCTTCCTTATATTGCAAAACTTGAAGACCAAGAAAATAATGCAATTATCCTAAGTCTATCATTTCAAACATATTTTTAAGGCTGGACTTCACATGGTTTATAAGGTTGGGATCACTAACAGTAAGGATAAGATCATCAACATAAATAACAAAAATGATAAGAGACTTTCCCACTTTCTTGGTGTAGACAGTATTGTTAGAATGACACCTAGAAAAGCTAGTTTCTAAAAGAAATCTATCCATTTTGGCATACCAAGCCCGAGGGGCTTGCTTCAGACCATAAAGGGATTTCTTAAGCCGACATACAAGGCTGGAGTCTGTTTGTATAAAGCCAGTAGGTTGTTCCATATAGATTTCTTCATGCAAGTCCCCATCCAAGAAGGAAAATTTAACATCCATCTGATGGACTTCCCATTTGAAAGAGGCAGAAAGGGAAAGAACAAGGCAGATAGAGTTCATTTTGGCAACAAGGGAGAAGGTTTTAGTATAGTAAATGCCTTAAAATTGCGAAAAACCCTTAGCAAAAAGATGAGATTTATGTTTATCAACTTTTCCATCTGGTCCATACTTGGTTTTGTAAACCCATTTGCATCTAACAAGTTTTTGTCCCTTTGGAAGAGGAACAAGATCTCATGTATAATTTGCCAATAATGAACAATATTCTTCATTCATAGTTGCGTCCCAATCTGGATGGCCTGAAGCTTTTGCAAAGGTGTCAAGATCATAATTCGTTGAAGCTTGAGCTAGTAAAGAATAGGCTCTATCGAACTGAGAACGTGTACGTCATTGATCTGTAGGATCGCTGGCAAGAGCACCTGTTGCATCCCGAGTAGAACGAACCCATTTTGGAATCTGAGGAGCTGAAGGAGGATCCGGAAAAGGTGGGGGAGGATTGTCATCCTCACTATCATCATCTGAAGAAGAAATATTTTTAGAAGTAGAAGGGATAAAGAGAGGTGGCACATCCACCAAACTAGGCTCGTAGGCCGATATATTTTCAGCAAACTTTACATCTCTTCTAATGATAACATTTTTGGACTTAAGTGGAATAAGTCTATATCCTTTGACATCTTCATAATATCCAACAAAAACACATTTTTCACTCTTAGGTTCTAAATCTTTATGTTTCTCATCTGGAATATGGGCCCATGCTTCACTTCCAAAAACACAAAAGTGACTTACATCTGGTTTAATTGAGCTCCATGCTTCTTCTAGAGCGATATTCTTTAAAAACTTAGTAGGAGTGCAATTTACTATGTAATTTGTACAATTAATTGCTTCTGCCCAAAAATTAAGACTAATTCCTTTAGATTGAAGCATACAATTAGTCATTTCCTTTAAGGTGCAATTCTTCCTTTAGCTACACCATTTTGTTGTGGAGAATATGGAACAGTATGTTTCATTTGGATTCCATTCTTAGTGAAAAAGTTGATGAATTTGTTGTTAACATATTCTTTGCCATTATCAGATCTTAGCTTAAGAATTTGATGTCCAGATTGTTTTTCAACAAAGGCCTTAAAGGCCAAGAACATGTTAAATACTTCACTCTTGATTTTTAAGAAGTATACCCAAGTGCGTCTAGAGAAATCATTAGTGAAAGTTAAGAAATACTTGTAGCTATAGAATGAAACAACTGGAAGTGGACCACATAAATCACTATGCACAAGCTGTAAAGGGGTTGAGACATGCCAAGAGGCACATTTTTCAAAACTATCCCAATGATGTTTTCCGAGTACACATCCAAAACAAACACCATCTCTGCAAGATACCATTGGAAGACATGTCACCATATTTTCTTTACATAGATTCTAAAGGGAGCGATAGTTTAAGTGACCAAATCACTCATGCCAAAGTTTGATCACTTCATCATTATGAGCAAAAAATATCGAGGGAAGATTTGATGACCCAAAGTTGTTAAACTTATACAACCTTGTAGAATCATCAGCAATGCCAATAGCTAAAATCTGTCTAGGATCTCTTAGGTCCCTAATTACAACATCGTGAGGTGAAAATTCAACGATTTTACCTTCACCTGAATGAGTTATCTGATATACAGATAGAAGGTTGCAGGATAAGGTTGGAACACATAATACATCATTAAATTGACCATTATCTATATGAACAGTTCTAGTCCCTACAACATAAGAGATCTATCATCACCAACATATGTATTTTTGGTGTTACAATCATTTAAAGAAGAAAACATGGCTTTGTTTTTGGCCATGTGATAAGAAGCTCCAGAATCAATGAGCCACTCATGAGATGAGAGGAAGAAGATACATTTAGTGCATAGCCAGACCGATATGCTTGACAACCACATGCAGAAAGTGCCATTCCTGAGATGAAGTTGAAGTTGAAGTAGAAGAATGCTCCACATGGATGTTATGCTTCTTCATTGTTGCTTCCAAGACTTCCATATTCTTAAAGAATTTGGGTTCTAAGTGGCCATCTCGATTACAAAAGTGGCAATGTCTATCAGTCTTCTTCCTTTTGCTTTTATTTTCCTTATCATTTTGTTGAAATGATTTTTCATTTTGAGACTGAAACTACTTACGACCCTTGTTTGGTTTAGGACCATTCTTTTTAAGATATTGTTTCTTATGATTCTTTTAATTTGGTTGTTATTGGGCGGCTAAGGCCTTCTTAGAAGAGTTTCCAATATTAAGAAGACGAAGATATAAGAAATTTTCTTGTTCTCTTATTGAAGAATCACAAAAGGCATCAAAAGAGGGGGACTTTTAGTCTTGTCCTTGAGAAATAAAGGCTTCTCTAGTAGAATGGAAGGTGGAAACAAGCACAAAATAGGCTGGTCCCAAGTTAGCAAGAATGGAATAGATAAGACCACCATCTTATTTCTTAACCTTAACGCCTTCCAAGAGAAGTCTAAGGGCCTTAAACTTGGACAAGAAATATTCAATGGAAGAAAAATTATTGGGGTCCAATGTAAGCAACTCATTTTCGAGTTGATGGGATCTAATTTCATTTTTAATTCCAAAAACTTTAGTGAGTTATTTCATTGCTTCATTAGGAGTATCAAGTTATGCAATATGGAATCTAAGGTCTGGAGAAATAGACATCCCTATCAACCCACGTGCTTGATCTTCCCTATTTTCCCATTTGGCTGCCTTATCTTCATCTTGAGGTTTGGTTTCTTGGCCTGAGGCTATTCTGTAAAGACCTTTACTTCTAAGTAAATCCACATGGTAGGACCACCATTGGAAGTAGTTGGTTCTGTCAAGAATAACTTAGCATGTACTTTCCATTTTAACATAAATTGAAGCTTTAGGTGTTGAAACTAAGTTTTCCAATGGAAATATCTCGAAAAATTAAGCTGATTAAAAAAAAATGGCTCTGAAAACAGCTTCCGGTTGAAGAAGTTATGGATTTTTAAAGAAAAGTTGTTGAAGATGCCGACAAAGTGCGTGAATGTGCGGAAATGAATGATAATGATATATTTAAAAAAAAAATCCATCCCCTTTCCAAACGTAATCTAATTAGCTCACTTTAAAAAAAAAAAAATATGTGACTCACTTTTATAAATAAGTTAAAGTCACTTTTACAATGGTACTTTATGAGCTACACACTAAATTGTAACTTAAATAAAAGATAAAGAGACTTTAGAATTATAAGTGACTCATTTTTATAATGGGTGAGAACACTTTTACATAAAGTAACTTTTAAAACATAAACTGCATGTGTTTTTTAAAAAAGTAACTCAACAAAAAGAAAGACTTGAACTCAAGACTTCTATTCTCATAAAGTAACTTTGAACCAAGTGAGCTAGTTTAAAAGGTTAGAAATTTTTGGAAAAGTGGAAGGGGGTTTTTTTTTTTTTTAGTCACTAAAGCTTTGGGGTGCGTGCTTACTTGAAAAAAACTCTTTTTTTCCTACAAAACAAAAACCACAAAACCCAACATGGACATACAAAAAAACAAACCTTACAGCTTGAAGTTAGCTTTACCCGGAAACTAAATATTCTCCTCAATGTTTCTGATTTTCCGAAATCACACTAAGGCATGGCGGGAAAAAGCATACGCATGAGAAAAATCCTTCCTTTTTGTTTCTGATTTCCGCAGATTGCACAGAGTCACACCTTAAAGAGCATATGCAGAAATGAAAGGTATAGATCCGGTAATAAAAAACAGAGAGCCAAACAAACCGAAATAAATAGAGAGATGAATAGCTAGAACTGAAAATAAATATTGTATACCTCCAGATCTAAAAAATGACATATCTAGGGCTAACATAAACCTTTTCACGTGAAATTAAAGGGGTTCCTCACTGGAACAGATGTTCCTAACACAATAGAGAAGTCCTCTCAGCTTGAAAGCAGACAGAAATAGTAGATCTAGGAAACGACAGTCGAATGCAGTTGTACTGACTTCATATTTGGATCACCAACGGATGCAGCCCTCAAATTGCTCTGATACCATGTAGGAATTTATAGGGTAAGTTCCTCATACATAACAGCAATGGACACCGCTCACAAACAGATCGCAGATCAATACACCAGTATTTTTGGCGTGGTTAAAACCCTCAAAGAGGGAAACAGTCCATGGCCTGAGCCAACGCGGCCACTTCAGGCAATTTATTAATAAAAGAATGAAAATTTACATATGTTTCTCTCATGAACGGTTACCCTACAAATGACCCTCCATACTCTTTAAATAGAAATCATGGACCAATCAGGTGTTAAGCCACGGACCAAGTGTCGGTAATACTGAGGAGAGAATGAACTGTCGGATCACTTCATGTCTAAAACATATTGTGATCATTGGATTGTAAGTTACAAAAGTAAATAGTAAAGAAACACACTTTACCTAACTCTACACTAGACCAAGTTATACTTAACTATTTCCTATGTGTTGGAATATCCTAACATGTTGTCTAGTAGTTACTTTTCAGCACACTATGTTACCATTTTTGGGAAGTGGAAAACTTGTGGAAAGGCAGCGAAGACTAAGTTTGACCCCTGCATATTGTTGTGGTCTCCTAGCATGTCACTAATGTTTAGTACCACCTAAATAAAATTCTTCATATATTTCGTGGTTAATATTAGATCTTGAACATTTGCATGTTCATCCATGATTTCAAGTTATTTATCCTTTGCTTTGGTCTGAACATTAGCAAAACTCTTAGTTAACAAAGATATCATTGGACAAGGGTGAACTTGTTGGAAATAACTAATTGACTAAAAAGAGATGAAAAGGAAAAATGTAAGACTATTACATGATTCAAGAAGCCAATAATGGAATGCCACGTGGTGAAAGGGGATTGTACAATGACTGGAGGAAGTATCTTTCAAATTTACAGAGGCTCAGACAAGCCAATGAGTTCAAGAAGTGATATTTAGGGTTCTGTGGATGAATTTGAGCTCAAATTCAAAGAATTTTAGTGAGAATTCATCTCATGACCACATAAAACTAATAAATTTGATGATGGCATGGGATTTAGTTGATGGCATTGGGATTTAATGATTGAAGGTATGCATTTTTGGAAGAACATGAGGGTTTGACCTTGAGACCAAAAATCCATAATTTTCACAAGATATATGGCTTTAAAGAGTTGGATTTGCTACAAATAACCAAATGATAGTTTAAATTCTTAATTTTATGCATGAAATTTGGTAGAATTAATCTAGGTAATTAACCATGTATGTCAGCAAACTATAGAGTGACCATAGCATAATAATAAGGAAAATGGGCCCCTTCGGTCTTTTACAAGATTTTTGGCTTGGGCATGTGGCATGGTTTTATTAGGCAAGCTCTGGGTGATGTGTGTTGACATCAAAAAGACATGTAGACTGCCACATGGAAAGTTAACTTGGACTAGTGGGGTGACATGTTAGACGACTAGGTAAATGGGCAGATGCAGTGGTTGTGCATAGGTAGCCTACATGGAAGTCCACATGGCATTTTTTCCCATGGTTGGGATGTCAGCCTCTAAAACTTTTAGGGGTGTCTAGAGTGCACGAGGAGGTGACATATAACGCTCATTGCACCCTTCCATCGCATCATCAATCACATGACTACATGGCATAGAGCCCCCATGGCTGTTAGATGGAAGGAATCTATTGCTATTAAATCTTCCAATGTGCAAGTTTGTTTGTAGATATGGTGATGACATGCCATCATCAACAAGAAGTGGGGCCAGACACATGCAGGCTGAATCAGTAAGTAGAGTAGACGTGTGGCAACTTACTAGGCAGGTGACTAGTCTGCAAGTGAAGTTGGTTGATGTGCAGTGGTGGTTAGTATGCTACCTACATGGAGGATACGTGGTGACATTTTTCATAGTCATGGGGTCAACAGTTGAAAACATTAGAGGCACTTAGAGAACCCAAGAGAGAAACACATGGCTCCTTTGCAATGCTCCACTGGCGTTATCGGTTGTGCAGCTCCACAACATGGAGCACTCCTCGACATTGGATGGTTAAGGGCTCACCCCGTGAGTTGTAGTGTGGTGCGGTGCATCGATGCACATTGACGATGATAGTATGGTGTTGGCGCTCATTGACAATGACACCCAACTCCCCAAATTCAACACCTCTTCTCCCTCTTGAGTCATATTGAACTAGAGATGTGAACATTGCGCCTTCTACCTAAATTTTGCAAAGGGGTGTTATATTTTGACACCAACACAACTAAAAATGCAAAATATAAAATTTGAAATGAAATATTAAAATGTTTTTGAAAAAACTAAAATGAAACTAAATACCTGTAGATTTTATATAAATGGCCATATATTTGGTAAACAATATTTTGTTGGTTAAATGAAAAGTGTTTCCAGCTAAAAACAACACTTTATATGTAGTAGAATGGTTCTTTTGACTAAAAAATGCTAAGAAGTAGAATTTGAAAGTCTTACTATGCATGCAGTGACATAGGTTTAGGATGTAAATAAAAAATAAGAGTGGGTCTTCATAGGGGCTTCATATCATGTTTGATAAAAATGTACATCCACATAGGTAAAACACCTAAAGGAAACTTCTCACAGAAGTAGATGAAATATTAGTACACTAGTATTTTATGTTGAGCAGTAATTGCCATTGATGTTGTTGGAAAATGTAACTAGGTTCAGTGTTCCTAATTATCATTGTATTTATGTTATTGTATATTTCATGTAAAAAGCAAAAGAAGTTTTTATTATTATTATTATTATTCAATCATGCGTTTCATGTTCAAGTCAAGTTGTTATTTAGGTCAAGCATGTTATTCATGCTTCTAGGGTTTATTGAGTCAAAAGAATATTTGATATAAGTCAATTTATTGTACTGGAGTAAAGTCTTATTTGGAATTTTGAAAAGAGATGGAAAAAGAATTTTGTTTAAGTTAAATTGTCAATTTTTTCCCCACAAGACCAAGTTGTCCTTGCCTAGACAAGTCAGCCCTAGAAGGGACCCATTCGATCTCTTGTATGTGTATATATACAGTAGAGTTCAACCTCATTTGAAGACCATCAAGCAAGTTCGATTTCTATGCTAGGAAAAGAGAGAAAAACTAGCGAAGGACAAGTGAAGAAGAGCAGAAGTCAAAGGAGAGAGAGTGAGGTCAAAACAAAGAGAAAACATGCCACATACGAAGTTTTTTGCAATTTTTCTATCACATGTGCGAAATTGCAGGAAGTTGCAGGGGCCAAAAAATGCAGACCTATTGCAGGGGTTGAAATTCTGTTGCAGGGTCCGAAAATCAAAATTTTGATCATATTTGGAAGGATTTGACTATTGTTGACTTGAGTTGACTTTGACTTGTTGGAAGAGCTTAGAAGGAGGGTTCACTTAGGTCTTGTGGAAGGTCTTGGTCTTGGATATTGGGTCTTGGATTTCTCATTTTGATCTGATTCTATAAGAAGATAATATTTAACTAGGTTTTCCCATTGTGGGGAAGCTTGCAGCCTATATCTTGTGTTAGTTTTCATTTTGTGATCTTCATCATTTGTGGTTTTGGTAATTGTTTGAATAAAATAACATAATAAAAGTAATAAGAATCCAACATATATTCACAAGAAATTATTAAGTAAGAAAAATCAACCCTACTTGGCTACCCTAGTGTGGTTCATCGTCAGGACAATGAAAAAACACAAAACAAGAAAAAGTTAAAAAAAAAAATAACAAAACATAAATTAAAATATATACTAAAAA
>APFE031003733.1:54278-69647 GCA_000404065.3 Pinus taeda | reverse complement strand
ATATTTGTTTATTAGAGACAATTATTTCATGTGGATTGAAAAATAATTAACAATGTATAAATATGTAGAAAATCGAAAATGCAAAATATCGACCTTCTTCTTTAAATATGCAAAACAATAAAAACTTCACTACAAAAAAAATAAAAACCTCATTTGTCGACGCATTTCGAACCAACCAGTGTGGTTCATCGTCAGGACAAGTTGAAGAATCAGATCCAGCTTTGCATGTTAAATAGTTTGAGAAGAGCCTCCAAAGGCTAACTTGACCAACAGCTAAATTTGACTAAGAACCAGGGTCAATGATGGAGGAGTCTCTGCATTTTTTAAGAAAAGCTAGATCTGACTTCAACCTTGAAACCTACAAGCGTGCCCGTTCAAAATGATGAACCTTGGTTGCAATGGATTTTCCGTGCAGGGATTCAATTGTTGAATTGAGGCTTCTGTGATCCATATCAAGTTTACGAAAGATTTTTCAATGTAAATCACATGATATATCATTTGTCGACGCGTTTCAAACCAACCAATGTGGTTCATCATCAAGACAAGTTGAAGAATTAGATCCAGCTTTGCATGTTAAATAGTTTGATCAGAGCCTCCAACGGCTAACTTGACCAACGGCTAAATTTGACTAAGGACCAGGGTCAATGATGGAGGAGTCTCTGCATATTTTAAGAAAAGTTATATCTGACTTCAAACTTGAAACCTGCAAGCATGCCCGTTCAAAACGATGAACCTTGGTTGCAATGGTTTTTCCGTGCAGGGATTCAATTGTTGAATTGAGGCTTCTGTGATCCATATCAAGTTTACGAGAGATTTTTTGGCATAAATCACATGATCTATCATTTGTCGATGCGTTTTGAACCAACTAGTGTGGTTCATCGTCAGGACAAGTTGAAGAATCAGATCCAGCTTTGCATGTTAAATAGTTTGAGCAGAGCCTCCAACGGCTAACTTGACCAATGGCTAAATTTGACTAAGGACTAGGGTCAATGATGGAGAAGTCTCTACATCTTTTAAGAAAAGCTAGATCTGACTTCAACTTTGAAACCTGCAAGCGTGCCCATTCAAAATGATGAACCTTGGTTGCAATGGCTTTTTTGTACAGGGATTCAATTATTGAATTGAGGCTTCTGTGATCCATATCAAGTTTACGAGAGATTTTTCGGCATAAATCACATGATATATCATTTGTAAACGTGTTTCAAACCAACCAGTGTGGTTCATCATCAAGAGAAGTTGAAGAATCAGATCCAGCCTTGCATGTTAAATAGTTTGAGCAGAGCCTCCAATGACTAACTTGACCAACGGCTAAATTTGACTAGGGACCAGGGTCAATGATGGAGGAGTCTCTACATCTTTTAAGAAAAGCTAGATCTGACTTCAACCTTGAAACCTGCAAGCGTGCCCGTTCAAAATGATGAACCTTGGTTGCAATGGCTTTTCTATGCGGGGATTCAATTGTTGAATTGAGGCTTCTGTGATCCATATCAAGTTTAGGAGAGCTTTTTCGATGTAAATCACATGATATATCATTTGTCGACGCGTTTCGAACCAACCAGTGTGGTTAATCGTCAGGACAAGTTGAAGAATCAAATCCAGCTTTGCATGTTAAATAGTTTGAGAAGAGCCTCCAACGGCTAAATTTAACTAAGGACCAAGGTCAATGATGGAGGAGTCTCTCCATCTTTTAAGAAAAGCTAGATCTGACTTCAACCTTGAAACCTGCAAGCATACCCGTTCAAAATGATGAACCTTGGTTGCAATGGTTTTTCCGTGCAGGGATTCAATTGTTGAATTGAGGCTTTTGTGATCCATATCAAGTTTACGAGAGATTTTTCAGCGTAAATCACATGATATATCATTTGTCGACGTGTTTTGAACCAACGAGTGTGGTTCATCATCAGGACAAGTTGAAGAATCAGATCCAGCTTTGCATGTTAAATAGTTTGAGCAGAGCCTCCAACAGCTAACTTGACCAATGGCTAAATTTGACTAAGGACCAGGGTCAATGATGGAGGAGTCTCTGCATCTTTTAAGAAAATCTAGATCTGACTTCAACCTTGAAACCTGCAAGCGTTCCCGTTCAAAATGATGTACCTTGGTTGCAAAGGCTTTTCTGTGCAGGGATTCAATTGTTGAATTGAGGCTTTTGTGATCCATATCAAGTTTACGAGAGATTTTTCAGTGTAAATCACATGATATATCATTTGTCGATGCGTTTCTAACCAACCAGTGTGGTTCATTACTAGGACAAGTTGAAGAATCAGATCGAGCTCTGCATGTTAAATAGTTTGAGCAGAGCCTCCAATGGCTAACTTGACCAACAACTAAATTTGACTAAGGACTAGGGTCAATGATGGAGGAGTCTCTACATCTTTTAAGAAAAGCTATAACTGACTTCAACCTTGAAACCTGCAAGCGTGCCCGTTCAAAATGATGAACCTTGGTGGCAATGGATTTTCTGTGCAGGGATTCAATTATATAATTGAGGCTTCTATGATCCATATCAAGTTTACGAGATATTTTTCAGCGTAAATCACATGATATATCATTTGTCAACGCGTTTCGAACCAACCAGTGTGGTTCATCGTTAGGACAAGTTGAAGAATCAGATCCATCTTTGCATGTTAAATAGTTTGAGCAGAGCCTCCAACGGCTAACTTGACCAATGGCTAAATTTGACTAAGGACCAGGGTCAATGATGGAGGAGTCTCTACATCTTTTAAGAAAAGCTAGATCTGACTTCAACTTTGAAACCTGCAAGCGTGCCCATTCAAAAAGGTGAACCTTGGTTGCAATGGCTTTTTTGTACAGGGATTCAATTGTCGAATTGAGCCTTCTGTGATCCATATCAAGTTTACGAGAGATTTTTCAGCCTAAATCACATGATATATCATTTGTCAATGCGTTTCAAACCAACCAGTGTGGTTCATCATCAAGACAAGTTGAAGAATCGGATCCAGCCTTGCATGTTAAATAGTTTGAGCAGAGCTTCCAACGGCTAACTTGACCAACGGCTAAATTTGACTAGGGACCAAGGTCAATGATGGAGGAGTCTCTGCATCTTTTAAGAAAAGCTAGATCTGACTTCAACCTTGAAACCTGCAAGCATGCCCGTTCAAAATGATGAACCTTGGTTGCAATGGCTTTTCCGTGTGGGGATTCAATTGTTGAATTGAGGCTTCTGTGATCCATATCAAGTTTAGGAGAGATTTTTCTGTGTAAATCACATGATATATCATTTTTCGACGCGTTTGGAACCAACCAGTGTGGTTAATCGTCAGGACAAGTTGAAGAATCAGATCCAGCTTTGCATGTTAAATTGTTTGAGAAGAGCCTCCAATGGCTAAATTTAACTAAGGACCAAGGTCAATGATGGAGGAGTCTCTGCATCTTTTAAGAAAAGTTAGATCTGACTTCAACCTTGAAACCTGCAAGCTTACCCGTTAAAAATGATGAACCTTGGTTGCAATGGTTTTTCCGTGCAGGGATTCAATTGTTGAATTTAGGCTTTTTTGATCCATATCAAGTTTACGAGAGATTTTTCGGCATAAATCACATGATATATCATTTGTCGACGTGTTTTGAACCAACGAGTGTGGTTCATCGTCAGGACAAGTTGAAGAATAAGATCCAGCTTTGCATGTTAAGTAGTTTGAGCAGAGCCTCCAACGGCTAACTTGACCAATGCCTAAATTTGACTAAGGACCAGGGTCAATGATGGAGGAGTCTTTGCATCTTTTAAGAAAATCTAGATCTGACTTCAACTTTGAAACCTGCAAGCGTTCCCGTTCAAAATGATGAACCTTGGTTGCAATGGCTTTTCTGTGCAGAGATTTAATTGTTTAATTGAGGCTTCTGTGTCCATATCAAGTTTACGAGAGATTTTTTGGCATAAATCACATGATATATAATTTGTCGATGTGTTTCGAACCAACCAGTGTGGTTCATCATCAGGACAAGTTGAAGAATCAGATCCAGCTTTGCATGTTAAATAGTTTGAGCAGAGCCTCCAACAGCTAACTTGACCAACGGCTAAATTTGACTAAGGACCAGGGTCAATGATGGAGGAGTCTCTACATCTTTTAAGAAAAGCTAGATCTAACTTCAACCTTGAAACCTGCAAGTGTGCCCGTTCAAAATGATGAACCTTGGTTGCAATGGCTTTTCCGTGCAGGGATTCAATTGTTGAACTGAGGCTTCTGTGATCCATATCAAGTTTATGAGAGCTTTTTCGGCGTAAATCACATGATATATCATTTTTCGACGCATTTCGAACCAACCAATGTGGTTCATTGTCACGACAAGTTGAAGAATCAAATCCAGCTTTGCATGTTAAATAATTTGAGCAGAGCCTCCAACGGCTAACTTTACCAATGACTAAATTTGACTAAGGACCAACGTCAATGATGGAGGAGTCTCTCCATCTTTTAAGAAAAGCTAGATCTGACTTCAACCTTGAAACCTTCAAGTGTGCCCGTTCAAAATGATGAACCTTGGTTGCAATGGATTTTCTGTGCAGGGATTCAATTGTTGTATTGAGGCTTCTGTGATCCATATCAAGTTTACGAGAGATTTTTCGGCTTAAATCACATGATATATCATTTGTCGACGCGTTTCGAACCAACGAGTGTGGTTCATCATCATGACAAGATGAATAATCAAATCCAGCTTTGCATGTTAAATAGTTTGAGTAAAGCTTCCAACGTCTAACTTGATCGACGGCTAAATTTGACTAAGGACCACGGTCAATAATGGAGGAGTCTCTGCATCTTTTAAGAAAAGCTAGATCTGACTTCAACCTTAAAACCTGCAAGCGTGCCCGTTCAAAATGATGAAACTTGGTTGCAATGGCTTTTTTGTGCAGGGATTCAATTGTTGAATTGAGGCTTCTATGATCCATATCAAGTTTACAAGAGATTTTTCGGCGTAAATCACATGATATATCATTTGTCGACGCGTTTCGAACCAACCAGTGTGGTTCATCGTTAGGACAAGTTGAAGAATCAAATCCAACTTTGCATGTTAAATAGTTTGAGCAGAGCCTCCAACGGCTAACTTGACCAATGGCTAAATTTGACTAAGGACCAGATTCAATGATGGAGGAGTCTCTGCATCTTTTAAGAAAAGCTAGAACTGACTTCAATGTTGAAACCTGCAAGCATGCCCGTTCAAAATGATGAACCTTGGTTGCAATGGTTTTTCCGTGCAGGGATTTAATTGTTGAATTAAGGCTTCTGTGATCCATATCAAGTTTACGAGAGATTTTTCGGCGTAAATCACATGATATATCATTTGTCGACGCGATTCGAACCAACCTGTGTGGTTCATCATCAGGACAAGTTGAAGAATCAAATCCAGATTTGCATGTTAAATAGTTTGAGCAAAGCCTCCAACAGCTAAATTTGACTAAGGACCAGGGTCAATGATAGGGGAGTCTCTGCATCTTTTAAGAAAAGCTAGATCTGACTTCAACCTTGAAACCTGCAAGCGTGCCCATTCAAAATGATGAACCTTGGTTGCAAAGGCTTTTCCGTGCAGGGATTCAATTGTTGAGTTGAGGCTTCTGTGATCCGTATCAAGTTTACGAGAGATTTTTCGGCGTAAATCACATGATATATCATTTGTCGACGCGTTTCGAACCAACCAGTGTGGTTCATCGTCAGGACAAGTTGAAGAATCAGATCCAGCTTTGCATGTTAAATAGTTTGAGCAGAGCCTCCAACGGCTAACTTGACCAACGGCTAAATTTGACTAAGGACCAGGGTCAGTGATGGAGGAGTCTCTGCATCTTTTAAGAAAAGCTAGATCTGATTTCAACATTGAAACCTGCAAGCGTGCCCGTTCAAAATGATGAACCTTGGTTGCAAGGGCTTTTCCGTGCAGGGATTCAATTGTTGAATTGAGGCTTCTGTGATCCATATCAAGTTTACGAGAGATATTTCAGTGTAAATCACATGATATATCATTTGTCGACGCGTTTTGAACCAACCATTGTGGTTCATCGTCAGAACAAGTTGAAGAATCAGATCCAGCTTTGCATGTTAAATAGTTTGAGCAGAGCCTCAAACGGCTAACTTGACCAATGGCTAAATTTGACTAAGGACCAAGGTCAATGATGGGGGAGTCTCTGCATCTTTTAAGAAAAGCTAGATCTAAATTCAACATTGAAACCTGCAAGCGTGCCCGTTCAAAATGATGAATCTTGGTTGCAAAGGCTTTTCCGTGCAGGGATTCAATTGTTGAATTGAGGCTTCTATGATCCATATCAAGTTTACGAGAGATTTTTCGGCGTAAATCACATGATATATCATTTGTCGACGCGTTTCGAACCAACCAGTGTGGTTCATCGTTAGGACAAGTTGGAGAATCAAATCGAGCTTTGCATGTCAAATAGTTTGAGCAAAGCCTCCAACGGCTAACTTGACCAACGGCTAAATTTGACTAAGGACCAAGGTCAACGATGGAGGAGTCTCTGTATCTTTTAGGAAAAGCTAGATCTGACTTCAACCTTGAAACCTGCAAGTGTTCCCGTTCAAAATGATGAACCTTGGTTGCAATGGCTTTTCCGTGCAAGGATTCAATTGTTGAATTGAGGCTTCTGTGATCCATATCAAGTTTATGAGAGATTTTTTGGCATAAATCACATGATATATCATTTGTCGACGCGTTTTGAACCAACCAGTGTGGTTCATCGTCAAGACAAGTTGAAGAATCAGATCTAGCTTTGCATGTTAAATAGTTTGAGCAAAGCCTCCAATAGCTAACTTGACCAATGGCTAAATTTGACTAAGGACCAAGGTCAATGATGGAGGAGTCTCTGCATCTTTTAAGAAAAGCTAGATCTGACTTCAACCTTGAAACCTGCAAGTGTGCCCGTTAAAAATGATGAACCTTGGTTGCAATGGCTTTTCTATGCATGGATTCAATTGTTGAATTGAGGCTTCTGTGATCCATATCAAGTTTACAAGAGATTTTTTAGTGTAAATCACATGATATATCATTTGTCGACTCATTTCGAACCAAGTAGCGCGGTTCATCATCAGGACAAGTTGAAGAATCAGATCCAACTTTGCATGTTAAATAGTTTGAGTAGAGCCTCCAATGGCTAACTTGACCAATGGCTCTATTTGACTAAGGACAAGGGTCAATTATGGAGGAGTCTCCTTATCTTTTAAGAAAATCTAGATGTGACTTCAACCTTGAAACCTGCAAGCGTGCTTGTTCAAAATGATGAACCTTGGTTGCAATGGCTTTTCCGTGCAAGGATTCAATTGTTGAATTGAGGCTTCTATGATCCATATCAAGTTTACGAGAGATTTTTCGGTGTAAATAACATGATATATCATTTGTCGACGCGTTTTGAACCAACCAGTGTGGTTCATCGTCAGGACAAGTTGAAGAATGAGATCCAACTTTGCATGTTAAATGGTTTGAGCAGAGCCTCCAATGGCTAAATTTGACTAAGGACCAAGGTCAATGATGGAGGAGTCTATGCATCTTCTAAGAAAAGCTAGATCTGACTTCAACCTTGAAACCTATAAGCGTGCCCGTTCAAAATGATGAACCTTGGTGGCAATGGCTTTTCCGTGCAGGGATTCAATTGCTGAATTGCGGCTTCTGTGATCCATATCAAGTTTACGAGAGATTTTTCGGCGTAAATCACATGATATATCATTTGTTGACATGTTTCAAACCAACCAGTGTGGTTCATCATCAGGACAAGTTGAAGAATCAGATCCAGCTTTGCATGTTAAATAGTTTGAGCAGAGCCTCCAACGGCTAACTTGACCAACACCTAAATTTGACTAAGGACCAGGGTCAATGATGGAGGAGTTTCTGCATCTTTTAAGAAAAGCTAGATCTGACTTCAACCTTGAGACCTGCAAGCGTGCCCATTCAAAATGATGAACCTTGGTTGCAATGGCTTTTTCGTGCAAGGATTCAATTGTTGAATTGAGGCTTCCATGCTCCATATCAAGTTTACGAGATATTTTTCGTGTAAATCACATGATATATCATTTTTCGACATGTTTTGAACCAACTAGTGTGGTTCATCATCAGGACAAGTTGAAGAATCAGATCCAGCTTTGCATGTTAAATAGTTTGAGTAGACCCTCCAACAGCTAACTTGACCAACAGATAAATTTGACTAAGGACCGCGGTCAATGATTGAGGAGTATCTGCATCTTTTAAGAACATAGTGAAGTATTGGGGGATGCCATTAAGCATCGTGTCAGATCAAGATCCGTGATTTACAGGCAGATTTTGGACCACATTGTTCAAGTTAGTCAGGACAGAGTTGTTGATGAGTTCGAGTTACCATCCACTGACAGATGGGTAGACCGAGAGGATCAACGCATTGTTGGAGGATTACTTGAGACATTATGTGACGGCTGATTAGAAGAATTGGCCTGAACTCTTGGATATTGCTCAGTTCAGCTACAATATTCAAAATATTTCTGCGACGGGGTACAGTCCATTTGAGTTGGTGAATGGAAAGATGCCAGTCACACCGCATACCATAGTGACAGGAGGTTTGTTGAGAAGTCCTCATGCAAAGAAGTTCATGAAGGCTTGGGATGAGACCTTGGAGCTGGCATGGTTGCACTTGCACGATGCTGCAAGGAGAATGAAGAAATGGGCAGATAGAGGAAGACAGGATGTACACTTCAGTGTGGGAGATATGGTGTTTCTCAGGATAACTGGAGATCAGTTTGAGCCACCTAAGGTGACTACTAGCAAACTGACAAGGAAGTATAAGGGACCATTCCAGGAGAAGAAGAGAGTGGGGGAAGTTGCTTATGAGCTGGAGCTTCCACACCATATGCACATGAAGCATCCAGTTTTTCACATGAGTCAGGTGAAGAGATGCAGACATGATGCTGATCATCCTAAGAGAGCTGAACCACCGAGAGGACCAGCTGGGATTGTGGACAAGCCAAACCTAGAGTTGGACAAGATTCTGAGTTTGCGAACTACAAGACTTGGTTGCCACATGAGATGGGAATTTCTTATTAGATGGAAGAATGCACCGGAGGAAGATAGCTGGGAAACAGACTCACTTTGGAGATGGAAGTGGAAGATAGCTGGGAAACAGAGGACTCACTTTAGAGACTCCTCCATTATTGACCCTGGTCCTTAGTCAAATTTAGTCGTTGGTCAAGTTAGTCGTTGGAGGCTCTGCTCAAACTATTTAACATCCAAAGCTGGATCTGATTCTTCAACTTGTCCTGACGATGAACCACACTAGTTGGTTCGAAACACGTCGACAAATGATATATCATGTGATTTACTCCGAAAAATCTCTCACAAACTTGATATGGATCACAGAAACCTCAATTCAACAATTCAATCCCTGCACGGAAAAGCCATTGCAACCAAGGTTCATCATTTTGAACGAGCGCGCTTGCAGGTTTCAAGGTTGAAGTCAGATCTAGCATTTTTTAAAAGATGCAGAGACTCCTCCATCATTGACCCTAGTCCTTAGTAAAATTTAGCCGTTGGTCAAGTTGGATGTTGGAGGCTCTGCTCAAACTATTTAACATGCAAAGCTAGATCTGATTCTTCAACTTGTCCTGACGATGAACCACACTGGTTGGTTCGAAACGCGTCGACAAATGATATATCATGTGATTTATGCCGAAAAATCTCTCGTAAACTTGATATGGATCACAGAAGCCTCAATTCAACAATTGAATCCCTGCACGAAAAAGCCAATGCAACCAAGGTTCATCATTTTGAACGGGCATGCTTGTAGGTTTTAAGGTTGAAGTCAGATCTAGCTTTTCTTAAAAGATGCAGAGACTCCTTCATCATTGACTTTGGTCCTTAGTCAAATTTAGTTGTTGGTCAAGTTAGTCGTTGGAGGCTCTGCTCAAACTATTTAACATGCAAAGCTGGATCTGATTCTTCAACTTGTCCTAATGATGAACCACACTGGTTAGTTCGAAACGCGTCAACAAATGATATATCATGTGATTTATGCCGAAAAATCTCTCGTAAACATGATATGGATCACAGAAGCCTCAATTCAATAATTGAATCCCTGCACGGAAAATCCATTACAACCAAGGTTCATCATTTTGAACAGGCATGCTTGCAGGTTTCAAGGTTGAAGTGAGATCTAGCTTTTCTTGAAAGATGTAGAGACTCCTCCATCATTAACCCTAGTTCTTAGTCAAATTTAGCCATTGGTCAAGTTAGTCGTTGGGAGCTCTGCTCAAACTATTTAACATGCAAAGCTGGATCTAATTCTTCAACTTGTCCTGACAATGAACCACACTGGTTCATTCGAAACGTGTCAACAAATGATATATCATGTGATTTATGCCGAAAAATATCTCGTAAAATTGATATGGATCACAGAAGCCTCAATTCAACAATTGAATCCTTGCACGGAAAAGCCATTGCAACCAAGGTTCATCATTTTGAACGGGCACGCTTGCAGGTTTCAAGGTTGAAGTCAGATCTAGCTTTTCTTAAAAGATGCAAAGACTCCTCCATCACTGACCCTAGACCCTAGTCAAATTTAGTCGTTGGTCAAGTTAGCCACTAGAGGCTCTGCTCAAACTATTTAACATGCAAAGCTGGATCTGATTGTTCAGCTTGTCCTGACGATGAACCACATTGGTTTGTTCGAAACGTGTCAACAAATGATATATCATGTGATTTACGCCGAAAAAGCCCTCGTAAACTTAGTATGGATCACAGAAGCCTCAATTCAACACTTCCAAAATTATTAAATTTACAAAATAATTATTTACATTTCATACATTATAAAATTAAAAGTAAAAAAAAAAACCTTTTAAAAAAAGGGCCTGGTGTAGAATTACCACTTTTTTAAATCAACATCAAAATCACTACCATTCTAAAATGCAATGTACATAAAAAATTTACAGTGCCAAAAACTATGCTCTAAAAAAAACATGTGTGTTCCGCATCATCCCTTTTCAAAATCGGGTCGCTTTTTTGCTATCTCTACAAAACAGGTAAAGTATCAGTTCTCGTTTCAAAGTTTACGTTGTTGACAAAGGAATGTGATGATGGACAACTTTGCCCAAATCCTTTAGTGACTACCCAAAGGCGACACATTTACTTTCGGCAACTACTCTGGAAGTGCCACACCCTTTAAGGTACAAGTTAACTTTGAAATCCCCATATTTGAAGGTCAAATAGATGTGGACGTCGCAAATAAATGGTTGAATCTGCTATAAGGATATTTTTCATTCATCATTTTTCCAATCGAGAAAAGATTACTTTTGCACTTCTCAAATCCCCCCCCCCCCCCATGTCATGGTGTAGTATTCAAGGATGCCATCAAGGTGTAGTACTACCCTGTCAGGATCTATGAGGATAAATACATAAAATGGACCACGATGTGGCAATGAAGGGACCAAGACTTGGTAGAGTTTACCAATATTTTTCATACCCTTCACACGAATTTGGGTATCAAGAATTCTGAGTAGAATTTGGTACTCAAATACTGTGGCTTCCTAAACAAGTACATCCTAGATGAGATGCAGTTCCTAGACATCTCCTCACTCGGCACAGCGTATCGATACACTGTCAAGATCGAGTAAAAGTTTTGAACAAAAGAAGTGAGACTTTGGATTTGCAAATCTGAAGTAAGGGAAAGGTGCCTCCAAAATAGAGAACAAGGGACAAAGCCAAGGTGGGGTGACCCAAGACAACCCAGCGAAGCCACAAGAGAAAAACAACATCATGAAGTCAAAGAAGGACACAGGAAAGTGGTGTGATTTCCATAAGAGCCCCACTCATAACACAAGTGAGCATTGGGCCAAGCAGATGTTGGTTGCAGAGTTGAAGGCTTCATATGCATGTTCTGACTCTAAGTTAGAACCCAAAAAGGGGAATGACGAAGGGAAGTATATTATTGATGTGGAGCCTAGTGCCACTATTTCTGCCACCAAATTCCATAAGAATGATGCCAAAGATGCAGAGGAGGGGGGGTGTCTTTTCCACTCACAAATGTGGGTGAAGGGTTCACTAGTGCAATTCATTATCGATAGTGGGAGCCAAAAGAACCTCATTTCAGTACAGGCAATGAAGCAGTTGGGCTTATCGACCATACCACACTCACATCCATATAGCAATGGGTGGCATCACCAAGGGCGAGATCTCAGAGTCAGCCAACAGTGTAACCTTCCCTACAACATCAAACCCTTCAAGAATGAGGTATTATGTGATGTTGCGCCTCTCGACATTTGTGATGTATTATTAGGACAACCATACTCGTGGAAGAGACATGTTGTATATGAGTCGATACCTCGCTCAGTTATTATTTCTTTGGGTAATACATTATACAGGATATCAGAGGTAGCTCTGCCTACTGCCATCTCTTTGATCTTTGCTAAGTAATGCAGTAAGATCATCTCCTAGATTAGGAAAAAAAATTATTTCTAATTCACTCACAAAGGAAGGGAAAGAGCATAGCCACATCCATGGCCCCTGGGAAGGGTTCCTCCACATAGCAAAAGAAGGTGGATACGGGCATGGAAGAATACAAGGACATCTTCTCCTCACCCACATGGGTACCCTTGCACTAACAGGTCAAGCATTCGATCAATCTGACTCCTAGAGCACCTCTACCCAACGGACTGATATATCACTGCCTATTATGGAAAATTTCAAGCACAAGCAGTGACATGTCAACATCGGGTGCCACACAAGTTTCAAGTGGGTGACAAAGTTTGGTTGCATTTGCATAAATAACGCCTTACTGGAGCCCATCGGAAGCTTAGACCACTCCAATATGGTCTGTTAGGTCCCTATAATACTAGTGATTCCCCCATTACCATTTTCATTGTAGCCCTTATTGTTATTATTGTTCCCATAGGTCCCCATATTGTTATTAGTGTGCCCCATAGAAGCCCACTATTGTTATTATTGTGCCCTTATATTAATATTGTTATGTTGACTTTGATTATATTGTAACCCCTTAGACTTCTATATATAGAAAGGAGGTTTAGTCATTTGAATCATCCAAGAATTGTTCATTTATGTAATGTAAAAGAGGTTTCCCTCTCGAAAAGGCTGATTTTGAAGTCGTTGATCTATCTTTTCTATCTTTTTGTGAGTTGGTTCATAACATTTGGTATCAGAGGTTTGGATTTTAGGGTTTCGTTGCTCCAAACTGGTCTACATGGAATTTTCAATATAATTTTTTTTTTGCGATGTTTTAGAAGTTAAAAAAAAAACCCCATTTGAGTTAAAATCTTGATGATCCTCGCGTCATAATTTCAAATCTGGTCTCGTTATATTTTCAGAGATATGATCTAAGGAAGTTATGGTTTTTGCACGCTCCTGAATTACATCCCAAACAAGTGACCTTGGGAAAATCATCATAACTTTCTCTCTAAATATCATATTTAAATTTCATAAGAAGTTGTAGAAAAAGGAAGGACTGTAGTTTGCAGTGCATAATTTTTAAGTCCGAAGGTTTAAACAATGACACGTGGCACTTCATACAAGTTTGATCTACTGAAAAAGTGTATAATCGGGTCATCTTGGGTGATTGGGCATAACTCTTTCTTGGAGAATCCAATTTTGATCAAACTGGTGGCGTTGGAAAGAGGACTCAGAGGGATACCACAATTCACAATTTTAGACCTTGGAGATCCATAATTTCAAAGATACATTAGATTAAATATCGAGCTCCTACAAAGTGAAAAAAGGTGGGTAGTTTTTTTTCTTAATTTTGCATAAGTTTGGTTTGAAAAATTAGTTTGAAGGAATTCAGAGGGCATAGTGAAGCACAATTATAAGTAATTAATGCCCTAAATAAAGAAAATTGAAACACATAGTAAGCAACCTGAAATCTCTAACATGCCTAATGAAGAAGAGGAAGAAATGCAATATGATATATCAAAATTACGAGACCAAGTGCAACAAAATTCATTCTCACAAAAAGTAATAGAAGCTAAGATGGATGGCTTAAAGAAAGGCGTGGAAGCTAAGATGGATGGCATGGAAGATAATATGGATGGTTTAAATAAAGGCATGGAAGCTAATGTGGATGGTTTAAAGAAAGGCATGGAAGCTAAGATGAATGATGTTGAAGCTAAGGTGGAAGGAAAAATGGAAGATTTGAAGACAGATTTGACATAGTTGCTACAAGAAATCTTTACTAATGGTGAAAGGGTATTAAATGAAACTCATGATGAGAACAAAATAAATGTTAATCATGATTCATAGACTCTAATGTTGGATTGAAGACTCTCCATGTTCTAAAGATCGATATGAGGAAGTTTGATGGCAAGGATCCTATAACATGGATATTACAGATGGAGCCATATTTCGATCTCCATAATCTAAAAAACACACAAAAGGTACGCATTGCAACTTTATATTTGGAACCAAATCAGTTTGTATGGTATCGATGGCTTTGCTCTCATAAACAAATTATCAATTGGGCAATTATTACGAAATAAATGATAACACATTATGAGGATACAAAAAGCAACACCTTTTTAGCCAATTGATAAATCTCAAACAAAAGGGTTCAATGATGGGGCACATTGAAGACTTCCAAAAATTGAATATAAGGGTAAAATGTATTCTAGAGGAGCATAGGATTGATGTGTTCATAGGAACTTTAAAGGATAACATCCAACATGAGGTTTGTCATTGGGAACCTGATTCATTGGAGAAGGCATTCAGGTTGGCAAGAAAATGGAAAAATACACTAAAGGTCATAAATGTGCTGAGAAGAAAATATTTTACATAGATTGTGAATAGGAGGAAGAAAAGGAATAAGAAACATCAAAAGAAGAGGATATACACCAAGAAAAAAACCTAGAGAAAGAAGAAATGAATCTGACCATATCTTGTAATGCATTGGATGGAATTACCACTCCTCAAACTATCAATATAGAAGGGCATATCATGAAGAAAAAGGTAATAATGTTGATTGATTCGGGCAGTACCCATAAGTTTATTCATTGTAAGATAGCCAAGGAATTGAATTGCTTCCTATATCCAACACCAGAGTGTCAAGTGATGGTTGCAAGTGGAGGAACCATAAATTGCTTTGTAAAGTGCCATAATATCAAGCTATCCATGGGAGAATATGTATTTAATAGCCCAATGCTTTCCATTCCAATGGGTGGTGTTGATGTTGTACTATGAGTCCAATGGCTACAATCCGTGGGTACAATAGCTTTTAATTTTCAAGAACTTTTCATGAAATTTTGTTCAGAAGGAAAGGAAGTTGAATTAAGGGGTATCGTAGGGAAACATAGAAAGATAATCAGCTCTAACGGAATGACAAAGCTTCTAAAGAAAGAACAACGAGGTGTAATTGCACAATTATGTTCGCTAGAGGTTCCCACATCGAAATCATCTATT
>APFE031003733.1:10340-53606 GCA_000404065.3 Pinus taeda | reverse complement strand
AGGAAATGGAATTGGTGTTGTTTTAATGCAAGAAGAAAGACCCATTGCTTTTGAAAGTCATCCAATCAAAGGAAAGTATTTACACAAAGCTATTTACGAGAAGGAAATGTTGGCAATACTACATGCAATTAAGAAATGGCGACCCTACCTAATGGGAAGACACTTCAAGGTAAAAATTGATCATGATAGTCTTAAATACTTTTTAGAACAAAGATTATCTTCATAAGAGCAACAAAATGGGTCACAAAGATGTTGGGTTATGACTTTGAAATCATCTACAAAAAAGGGAAGCAAAATGTTGTCGTAGATGCACTCTCAAGAAAGGATGGGGATGTGGAAGCATTTCTTTGTGGCATTTCTATTATCCAACCAGATTGGATAAAAGAAGCAAGGGATGAGTGGAAGAATGATGAAGATGTGTGGGCACTCATTCAAAATATAAAATAAGATCCGAATACATCTGATACATTTAGCTAGGAGAATGATTCGTTATGGTACAAAGATCGCTTATACCTATGTAAGAATTCCCAACTCAGACAAAATATTCTTATGGAATTTCACACTTCTCCCTTAGGAGGGCACTCAGGATTTTTAAAAACTTACCACAGAGTTAAGAAGGAATTTTTTTGGGATAGCCTTAAATCGGATATTCAAAATTTTGTGGTGGAATGTTTGGTTTGCCAACAAAATAAAGTTGAAACAATTAGGAGCTCGGGTCTATTACAACCTTTATCCATTCCAAGCCAATGTTGAAAGGAGGTTTCAATGGATTTTATCACAGTTTTACCCAAGTCTGAAGGAAAGAGTGTCATCATGGTGGTAGTTGATAGAATTACCAAGTATGCACATTTTTGTGCATTATCTCATCCCTTTAAAGCCAATACAATTTCTATGACATTTATGGAAACAATTCAAAAGCTACATGGAAACCCAAAGATTATCGTAAGCGACAGAGATCCCATTTTCAATAGAAATTTTTGGACTGAATTATTTTCTTGTTTTGGTACTCAGTTAGCTCATAGCTCATCTTATCATCCTCAATCTGATGGGAAAACTGAGATAGTAAAAAATGTTTGGAAGGATATCTTCGTTGCTTTGTCTTTCATAACAGACACAATGGGTCAAATGGTTGCCTCTGGTTGAATGGTGATATGACACTTCCTTCCATACTGTAGCAAAAATAACCCCATTTATGGCACTTTATGGATATCATCCACCATCCATCAAATCATATTTAAGAGAAAATTCTAAGGTTCAAGCTGTGGAAGATCACATCGAACATCAACAACAAGTTCTCCAACTCTTAATGGATAACCTCACTCTGACACAGGATAAAATGAAACAACAGGCAGGTCAACATCACAACGAAAATTTTTTTGATGTAGGTGACTGGGTATTCCTACAACTACAACCATATAAACAAATTTCCCTCAAGGAAGCTAAGAAGGATAATAAATTATCACCAAAGTATTATGGTCCATACAAGGTGTTGCAAAAGATTGGTACTATGGCATACGAATTGGAGCTTCCTACAGCTTCTTGAGTGCACCCAGTTTTCCATGTTTCATGTTTAAAGAAGGTTATAGGTGATAAGATCCCAGTTCAAAAAATATTACCAGAACTTGATGAGGAAGCAAAAATAATATTGGAACCTGAAGCAGTCATAGAAACAAGAACTCGACAGCTACGAAATTGATAAATTTATGAGTATCTCATCAAGTGGAAGAACTTACCCGCTGAAGACTCCACATGGCAGGATGAGAATTTTATCCAGAACTACTCAAGCATTAAGGAAAACACTTTTTTGAAGGAGAGGAGCAAGTTAGGTCCCTATAATACTAGTGATTCCCCCATTACCATTGTCATTGTAGCCCTTATTGTTATTATTGTTCCCTTATATTATTATTGTTATGTCGAATTTGATTATATTGTGACCCCTTAGACTCCTATATATAGAAAGGAGCTTTAGTAATATGAATCATCCAAGAATTGTTCATTTGTGTAATGTAAAGGAGGTTTTCCCCTCGAAGAGGCTAATTTTGAAGTCGTTGATCTATCACTTCTATATTTTTGTGAGCTGGTTCATAACAAAGTGGGTGACAAAGTTTGGTTGCATTTGTAGAAAGAACGCCTTACCGAAGCCCATCGAAAGCTCAAACCACTTTGATATGATCCTTACACCATTACCAAGGTTGTGGGAGACAATCTTTTGAGTTCTGCATTCCCCCATTCCATGGCCTGCACCCAGTGTTCAATGTGGACTGCCTTCGACCATAATTCCCACTATTCTAGGACACATCAAACAATGCAGAACAACTCACACCAACAAAGTTAAACCTAGACTACATGGAATATGCCACAACTAATTGAATTATGGACACACAGGTCAAGAGCACTCGCCAACAGAAGATCCAACTATATCGGGTTTTCAAAGTTGGCCAACTCCTACCCCAAAGAAAGTAACTCACCAAGGACCAAGTTCAACAAAAGTTTCCCCATCTCATGGAGGCACTCAACACAATGGGGACCATTGCTTCCTAAGGGGGGAGGACTGATCCAGGTGGATGTTGGTGGCCACCTTCTTATTCCACAGATACCCCCACCACTCTCTCTTCTAGTTTTCAAGTTTCCTTAATTGTAGCATAGTTTACTATTTTTGGTAGTTTTTCATGTCGTGAACTTTTGGAGCCATTTGAGGCCCTAAATGAAGTTTTTTTAGAACATCGAGGCCAGTAAGGGTTGTAAACTAGTATTCGCTAGTCAAAAGTTGTAGTCCTCGGATATATCTTTCTAATGAGGTATTGTACACATCAAATGAAGATCATATGCCAAATTTATTACCTTGGGAAGTTGATGTACCAATTTACCCAAACGAGACCCATAGTTTTGGCGCTTCATCTCATAGGGTTAGGTTTTTGGATGCTTAGGGTTTTCCATTATTTCTAAATAATAAATAGACCTTTGATCCTCATTGTATAATAGTTTAGATGCATGTAGTTGCGACGTCTCTTCTCAGAGATAAGCTACCATCACCCAAGCTAGTCTTATTTCCATTCTGTTTGTAAGCATATTTCAGTATTTGATATTAATGAAATGAAGTGTTAGTTCTATTACATCTTTGTATTTATGGTTATATCTATAATTTGTTTCATTCTTGTTTAAATTCAGATCAGTAGTATTAGAGCAGTCTGTTCTTTCTCTGTTTTTCTTTGCATGTCCCCAACAAGGTCAGCATATAAGGATTTAGGACACAAACTTGTCGAACCTTTGTAAGACCAGCCTCGCAAGTCCTGACAGTCTCCTGTGGCGAAAGAGAATAAAGATGAGGGGGTGGGAGATCCTTTCAAAATCTTGCTCGAAGAAGCCCTCGAGCGAAAAACGAACATGATGATGGACAACTTTTTCGAGATCCTCATCGACTACCCAAAGGTGACACATCTACTTCTGGTAGTTACTCTAGAAGCGCCGCAGCCTTTAAGGTACAAGTTAACTTTGACATCCCCATATTTGAAGGTCAAATAGATGTGGAAGTCATAGAAGTTTATGCTCAGCGCGATATTCGTGATAGTTTTTATATCTATTTTCCCACTCTTTGTTTTTCGAGAACCTGGGAAATGTATCACTATCAACATATTTGTACTTGCTCCCCCAGTATGAGAACCAAACAATTGAACTCGTTGTCCCCTTCTGGAAAAGCCTGTGATGAAAGATATTTCTACAATATCTATCTCAAGTTCTTGATCTCCTATGATAAACAATTGGCAGTCCACATCCCACCATCCAACCAAATGTTGTAGTAATTCCATCTGGGTCCTAATCCCAGGGATACGAAAGAATTTGAGCAGTCCACATGCCCGAAGATCCCTTATGAAATTTGGATCTTGGGCTACTTCATGGTCTTCTTCTTCATGACCTCTTACCTTCCATTCAATCACCATTTTTCAGTGAATAACTTGTGAAACATCTATAAAAAGAGTTTTTATTAGCTTCTATGGAAGGAAATTTGAAAAACAATCATTAATCTTGGAGGTTTTTTGAAAAAATTGATGCCATGACGCAAGCGTGACTATTTCCAATTTTTTTCGCACTTCTAGTGCATTGGCACCATTGAGCTCAGGGAGAGCAGCGTCGGTCCGATGGGTAAAACCTACGATGATCGACCTCGACATAAAAAAAAAAATAATAATAATAAATAAATAAATAAAAATAAATAAATAAAAATAAAAATAAAAATAAATAAAATAAAATAAAATAAAAATCTGAGCCCTCCTTACCACCTTCTGTACGAACGAAATCACTTAAAAACACAATCAAAATGTAGAGGAAGGATAGATCTCTTACCTGCAAGGAACGGATCGTCGAATGATATCTTGGATTGGTCGCACTCCTCGCTTGAAGATTTGGGGGAATTTGGGGTAAAAAGTGTTCTCCAAATTACCAAATGACAAATGGTAAATTTGTTTTAACTTTTTGAGCTTATATAAACTTTTTAAAATAATTTTACCATTTAGGGCACGTTTTTACATATCTTTTAATATTTTTCTCGAAACGGGTAACGTGTGTTCATTTGTGCAGCAACAAGTCATGGATAAATGGTGACGGTGATTGATTTTGACTAAACTAGCAAGCTTTATTTTATCACTTTTTCGGACTCGTAACAAATAAAATAAAAAGGAACCCCCCTAGAGTCATCTTTTATCACTTTTCTGATTCTCGAAATATGAAAATATTGTCAAGTGACTTCTCGTTTCGAACTCATTAAAGTAAATGAAATGATACCTATTCAATATAAGTTTAACCCTTTTCCAAACTGAGATAGACTATTGTACAAAAAAGGAATACCTTGGTCACACGTGGCTAAGAGGTTCTCTTAAAAATTGTTTTCTACCTTTTTAGATTCGAGAGACTATCTACGAAAACTAACCTTTAGAGTTTTCTTTTTTCCTCTTTTTCAAACTCTCTAAACATGAAAAAGATGTTGAGTTACCCCTTCGTCAGACTCGTAAAACTTAAACGATGCAGGAATTGCCACCATGACGAGACCGAGTAAGGCAGGTGATGAAGTGAGGATAACCTAAACCTAACACAAGCGACACTTAAGTGTCATGTTCAAGAGCGACATGTTGTCGTTATACAAAATACAGGGCATGTTTACTTCCATTTTTCCCCACTATTTCTAGCGAGTACCTTATTATTTTTTATCGCAAGCTTAAAGAGGATAGCATATGATTTTCGTATAATTTCATCCTTCGAATGAATCCATCCTAGTAATTTTAACGAGCCCTAGGAAGAAGTAAATTGGTCTCGTCATGGTGACAAGTCTGCATCGTTTAATTTTTACGAGTCTAACGGAGGGTTAACTCAACATCTTTTTCATGTTTAGAGAGTTTGAAAAAGAGGGAAAAATAAAACTCCAAAGGTTCATTTTCGTAGATAGTCTCTCGAAACTTGAAAGGTAGAAAACAATTTTCAAGAGAACCTCTTAGCCACGTGTGACCAAGGCATTCCTTTTTTGTACAATAGTTTATCTCAATTGGGAAAAGGTTTAAACTTATATTGAATATCTGTCATTTCATTTACTTTAACAAGTTTGAAATGACAAGTCACTCGACAATATTTTCATATTTCAAGAGTCAGAAAAGAGCTAAAATATGACTCTAGGCAGGTTCCTTTTTCTTTTATTTTTTACGAGTCTGAAAATTTTGATAAAATAAAACTTTCTAGTTTAGTCAAAATCAATCATTGTCACCATTTATCCATGACCTATCGTTGCACAAGTGAACACACGTTACCCATTTCGAGAAAAATATTAAAATATAAGTAAAAACGTGCCCTAAATGGTAAAATTATTTTAAAAAGTTTATATAAACTCAAAAAGTAAAAACAAATTTACCATTGTCATTTGGTAATTTGGAGAGCAATTTTTAACCAAAATTCCCCTGATCTTCAAGTGAGGAGTGTGACCAATCCAAGACACCGTTCGACTATCCATTTTTTACAGGTAAGAGATTCGTCCTTCCTCTACATTTTGATTATGTTTTTAAGTGATTTCATCCATAGAGTAGGTGGTAAGGAGGGCTCTATTTTCTTTTATGTCGAGGGCAATCATCGCGGGTTTTACCCATCGAACCTGTGTTGCTCTCCCTGAGCTCAATAGTGCCAACACGCTAAAAGCATGAAAAAAATTGGAAATAGTCACGCTCGCACTGTGGCATAAAATTTTTCAAAAAACCTACAAGATTAATTATTGTTTTTCAAATTTCCTTCCCTAGAAGCTAATAAAAACTCTGTTTATGGATGTTTCATAGGTTATTCACTGAAAAATGGTGATTGAATGGAAGGAAAGAGGTCATGAAGCAAAAGGCCATGAAGCAGCCCAAGATCCAAATTGCATTAGGGCTCTTCAGCCATGTGGACTACTCAAATTCTTTTGTATCCCTGGAATTAGGACCATATGGAATTACTACAACATTTGGTTGGATGGTGGGATGTAGACCGCCAATTGTTTATCATGATAGGAGACCAAGAAATTGAGATAGATATTGCATACATCTATTTCATCATAGGTTTGTCTAGAAGGGGACAATGAGTTCAGTTGTTTGGTTCTCGTACTGGGGGAGAGAGTACATATATGTTGATAGTGAGACATTTCCCAGGTTCTCGAAAAACAAAGAGTGGGAAAATAGATATAAAAACTATCACAAATCTCCCCCATTTACGATACAAATAATCAACAAATATAACATAATACCTATGTTTGGCTTTGGATGTTGTCGAGAATGGTCCACACACATCTAAATGGACTCGCTCTAGAATCGCCTCTGCTCGACTGTCTCTATCGTGAAAGGAATCCTTGGTGTACTTTCCCAAAGTACACCCCTTACATATATCAACTTGCTCTAGGGTACCTTTGGGAAGACTAGTAGAAATATGTTGCATGATTTTCAAAGCCCCATGATGCAAGTGACCCAAACACCTGTGCCAAACTCATCGACGTCTCAGCTCTGCACTATCTCTGCTTTCGTGCTCAACGCAACACAGTGTTTTACCTCCAACTTATAGAGATTCTTCACCTGAATCCGTATCTTCTTTACCTTACCCATGGCTATGTGTCAAAGGAATGCCTTTCCTTTTCTAAAGACCACATCATAGCCTCTATCCTCCAACATGGCGACTGATACCAAGTTCTTCTTCAACGCAAGAACAAACATAACATCTCTCAAGGTGAGAGAAGCATCCTAATCTCTCTGAAAGGTAATCGTACCCAATCTAGTAGCATTATACCTGCTGTCCTCACCCATCTCGATATGCATCTGGAGATCCTTCTCCTCCAGGTCACTGAAGAGCTCTTTGTCACCATTCATGTGGAATGAAGTTTCATTGTCTAGGTACCATACACTACCCAACATTGATGACACCATGCATGCAATGAGGGTAACTTCCAATTAAAATTGAGAGGCAAGAGCCTCACCTACCACTTCTCCTAGGGACTTTTTCTTGGACTTCTTGAGTGGACAATTTGTAGCAAAATGTCCTAGTTTGTGACAATGAAAGCACTTGACTTTCGATATGTCTTTATTCTTGCCTCCATGGCAATAATCTGATTTGGAATGAGATGCCTTCCCTTTCCCTTCCTT
Organism: Pinus taeda; assembly: GCA_000404065.3. Lineage (NCBI taxonomy): Eukaryota > Viridiplantae > Streptophyta > Pinopsida > Pinales > Pinaceae > Pinus > Pinus taeda. Next base: position 45,969 of record APFE031003733.1, on the reverse strand, counting down.
TGCCTTACCCACTAAGTCTCAATTTTCCTCATCATCAGTCTTTGATGAGGAACCATCTCTAGTGTTCCTTCTTATCTCTTCCTACATCAAATCTGACCACATTCGTTCCCAATCTAGCAGCCTCTCCTTTCCATTGACAAAGTCCTGATAACTATTTAAACTCTTGAGAAGTCCTAGAAGATCTAGGCTCACCATATCATCCTCAGAAACGGTTATTCCAACACTTCAAAGCTCATCACGAGAGTGAGTGAACTTGGTTAAGTATTTTGGAATGGTGTCGCCCTTCTCCATCTTGATTTTTTGAAGTTTTTCTTTCAGTGCCAACTTCCTATGGTCATTGTTGTTCTAAAATAGGTTCATCAATGATTTCCACATAGCATACGAAGTTTCCTTGCCATGGAGACTCGAGACAATGTGGTCTTAAACTCCCTTAAGGATTATCCGCCTCGCCTTCGCACACACTTCTTCCATTTGGCCAGATTCTGAGCATCCATTGTTGGTGACTTAGGAATGCCTTGATCAATGAATTCCTTGAGGCCATTGTCCTCCAACACTACCTCCATCATGTCCTTCCAGGCTATGTAATTCGATTTGCCTTCCAAGGCATACTTGAGTCTCAAACGTAGAAAGCCATTTGTCGATCCTGAAGTATGAATTGCAAATTTGAATTTCACCTGTAACCCCAAACTCGAAATCTCCTCTAGTATACGTATTCATCTCTAATACCGTTTACATTTTCCTGTAGATTCACAAGACAAGAATCTACTCTACTCTCAACAGCGAAAATTAATAGATCCACGAACATAATAATCAACATGAGGAATATAATCAATGACACATAACACAATATTTCTCTGGGGAAATCCACTGCTCAAAACCTAGACTATCTATATTGCATTAATCAGAAATCTAAGTGAAAATACAAATCTTGTTCTCACTAGAACAATTCTTGAACAAGTATGATCAACTCTATGCCTCACAAGCCCACTCTAGCCAACACTTAGCCAATTTTACTGCCTGTCGAGCCCCTATTTCCTTATGCAATTCCTGAGAGGATTAGCCCATATTTAATTTGGAAATCCTTCCTCCATAACTGCGCAATCCAAAACTAGGTCCTTCTCTGATTGCATGCATGTTTTGTACAACTCGGAAAATCATACAACTGATAGTACATTGTCCCTGCACTCTAGACTCAACTGGGTTTTTCTATGAACTGACATGCATGAGTTTCTCTTGAGTGAATCTCTAGTTAGTTGGAGTAGCACTAAGGATGCACCAGTGCACCAACTCACTATTAGACCTCTACTAGTTCCTCCAACAGTTAGAACTAGTTTAACTGTCTATAACTCAGTCAAACTAAGTTATCTACTTACAAATCAAATAAACTCATCCCGAACCCCTAAAATTTAGGGATCACTCATACATGACTATAGAAAGACTTCCAACTCAAAATTCCTAAGCTAATTAAGTCAATTAAACTTAATTAACTATTTGCAATTTTCTATGAGAATAGAATTCGATTTTAATTCACAATTTAATTCAAGGAAAAATTAAACTGGAATTTCTTGTTTCCTTTTCTCAATAGAACCTTTGTAAAACAAGCCTCGCCGACCTCGAAAAGCTCCAATGGAAGAAGAAAAGAAAGACAAGGGAGTAAGAGATCCTTTGAAAATATTGCTCGAAGAAGCCCTCGAGCGACAAAGGAATGCGACGATATACAACTTTTCTAGGATCCTTCGGCGGATGTGCACAGACGAGGCATATTCATCCAACAGCCACCTTGGAGGTGCCATTCTCTTTAAGGTACAAGTCAACTTTGACATTCCCATATTTGAAGGCCAGATAGATGCAAATGTCATAAATAAATAGTTAAATATGTTGGAAGGATATTTTTTGGTTCATAATTTTTCCAATAGGGGAAATATTACTTTTGCACTCCTCAAAGTTAACCCCCACGTCAAGGACTGTTGCGAAACCTACTGTGAGCAGAGGGATGAGAGGGAACCTTCACTATTTTCAGTAGCAGCCACTTGGAATTCTTTCCAAGATGCCATCAAGGAAGAGTATTACCATGTCAAGAACTATAAAGATAAGTACATAAAGTGGAACACACTGCAACAGGGAAGGAACCAAGACATGTTAGAGTTCACAAATAGTTTTCATACCCTTAGAACAAGGTTGGGTATCAAGGATTCTGAGTGGCATCTAGTATTCAAGTACCACTGTTGTCTACACAAATACATCCAGGACAAGATGGGGTTCCTAGACATCTACTTTCTTGGCGTCGCCTATCGATACATTGTTAATATCAAGCAAAAATTTAAAACAAAAAAGTGTGACTTTGGATATTTGAATCCAAAGCAAGGGAAAGGTGCCCTCAAACCATTGAACAAAGGACAAAGTCAAGGCAGGGTGATGTAGGACAACCCGTCGAAGCTGCAAGTAAATAAAAACACCACAAAGATAAAGAAGGACATAGGAAAGTGGTATGAGTTCCATAATAGCCCCACGCACAACATAATTGAGTGTCAAGCCAAGCAGTCACTAGTGGCCAAGCTGAAATATTCTGAGTCAGATGCAAGTACGACTTTGAGTTAGGTCCCAACAAGGGGAATGATAAAGGGAAGCATATTATTGATGTCAAGTCTAACGCCACTGTTGCCACCACCAAGGTCTAGAATATTGAGCCTGAAGATCAAGAGGAGGGGGAGTGTCTCTTCCACTCACATATGTGGGTGAAGTGTTCTTAGCTACAGTTCATTGTCAACTTTGAGAGCCAAAAGAACCTCATTTCAGCATAGCTCAAAAGTAGTTGGGCCTACCGACCACACGACACTCACAGTCATACATCATCTGGTGGCTTCACCAAGGATGAGATCTCTACGTCAGCTAGCAGTGCAACCTTCCCTACAACATCAAGCCCTTCTAGTTGAGCCTCTAGACACTATTGGGCACCAAGCTCACCAAGTCGACTGCATTCCATCCCCAGAATGATGGCCATACATAAGTCGTCAACATTATGATAGTGCACAGAGTGCGCATATAAAACTCCAAGTATCCATGAACCTAGGATGAGAGCCTTTCCTATGTCCATCACAACTATAACAAAACTCTCCATAGCTCGACTGGTCGCAGTCCCTTTCAAGTGGGGCAGGGATTTCAACCATTATGTCTGATTGATGTTGACATGCATCATGTGACTACATAGACAGAATCCACATATGTATAATCCAAGGTTGATAAAGCAATAAGGTTTATTTAACACATACAACACATCACCAGTAGGTTCATGATATTGTGGAGAAGTCCAATGCCAAGTACAAGCAGTGACATGATCAACATCGGGTGCCATACAAGTTTCAGGTGGGAGACAAAGTTTGGTTACATTTGCAGAAAGAACACCTTACCGGAGCCCATCAAAATCTCATAGCACTCTAATATGGTCCTTACACCATCACCAAGGCTATGGGAGAGAATGCTTTTGAAATCAACATTCCCCCATTCCTTGGCCTACATCCAACATTCAATGTGGACCTTCCACCATTACTAGACACATTAGACATTGCAGAATAACTCACACCAACATAACTAAACCCGAACTACATGGAACATGCCACAACTTATTGGAACATGTACATGTAGATCAAGAACACTAGCCAACAGAAGATCCAACTGTATCGGGTTGTCAAATCTGGCCAACTCCTGCACTAAGGCAAGTGGCTTACCAGGGGCTAAGTTCAACAAAAGTTTCCCCATCTCATGGAGACACTCAACGTAATGGGTACCATTTCTTCTTAAGGGGGGAGGATTGATCTAGGTGGATATTGGTGGCCACCCACCTATTCCACTTGAACCCCCACCATTATTTCTTTCAATTTCCTTAATTGTAGCATTGTTTACTATTTTTGGCAGCTTTTTCAGGTCTTGAACTTCCAAATCCATTTTGAGGCCCTAAATGATGTTTTCTCTGGAAACATGCTTCATCAAGAGTTGTAGTCCTCGGATAGATATTTCTAACGAGGTATCATATGCATCAAACAGAGATCATTTGCCAAATTTACGACCCTAGGAAGTTGATGTACCAATTTACCCCAACGGGGCCCATAAACATTTGGCGCTTCATCTCCTAGGGTTAGGTTTTGGGATGTTTATAGTTTCCATGGTTTCTCAATAATAAATAATTCTTCAACCCTCATTATAATGTAGTCCAGAAGGCATGTAGCTGCCACATCTCTTCTCAGAGATAAGATACCATCGTCTGAGCTAGTTTATTTCCATTCTGCATTTAAACAATTTTCAATATTTTGTTATCAATGAATTGAAGTTCAGTTTTCGCTATAGTTCTATGTTTCTATTTAAATTTGTATTTCATTTCATTACTACATAAATCTGCATCAACATCGGGAGCTATATTTCAGTGTTGGGTCAACAAAAGTTTCTTGGTACAATAGGAAACATAGATCTGTAGCACTCAACTCAGCAGTGGTCGAGTATATGGCTGCTAGTCAAGCAACATGTGAGACTATTTGGATGAGGAATATCCTAGTTGGTATCTTCAGTCCTGGGATGGAGCATACATTGATCCATTGTGACAATCAAAGTTGTATCAAACTCTTTGAAAATCCAGTGTTTCATGATAGCTCCAACCATATAGACATTAGATACAATCATCTTAGAGATTGTGTGTAGAGGAGGATCATCATGTGGTGATACATTCCAATAGAGGAGTAGGATGCAAACGTTTTGACTAAGGCTTTGTCAGGAGGCAATTTTGAGTTCCACAAGACCAGGATTGGGGTGGTAAATAACCCTTTTCTTGCTAAGAAGGAGTTTTAAATTATAATAAACAAAGACTTCATTTGACTTGTCCCTTAGTCAAATGGAGAAATTTGAATTTCCACATCAACAGGATGACTTGGGTTGCAGTTAACAGGAGTGACATGGCCAAATCAGTCAATTCAAGTTTGTGGGGAAGAAGTAGAGTTGTGCATGAGTTGATTCTTTAGATCTAGCAATTTAGTGGAGTTATAGTTTGTGAAACTCAATTATATGAGCTCTAATCATGAATAGAGTCAGTACGAGTTCAATTGAGTAGTTGTAATTGTTGTTAACTCACTGATCTCTCAGTTAACTAGTCAATTTACTAGTCATGCATGGAATTCGAATTGCCTAGTTGAGGTGGAGGAAAAGGCACATTGTAATTATCAATTGTATACTAGTTGAATGTACAAGTTTTGCATTGGAACGGATGAGCAATTCCTCTAGGATTTGTGCAAGGAAATAGGAGATATTCCTATCTTTTAGGAGCTAATTTCCTTAAGGATTGCGTAAGGAAATAGGAGGATGGTTAAGGCCTATTTTGGCTAATAATAGGTAGAGCAGTTGGAGATCAGTATTGCAGTGCAGGTTGAGATTCAAGGATTGAAGTTGTCATTGTAATAAATCCATATTCTCATTGGGTTTAATACAAAATATAGGAGGGGTTTTTCCTAGTTGGGTTCGCCAATAAAAATATTGTGTTCATTGTGATTAAATGATTGCATGTGTTTCTATTGTATGTTTTCCTTTCCACGGGTTGAGTAGAAGAAATTTATGTCTATTGTTTTCAGTCTAAATTTATTAGCAACTACAAATTGAGTTATTTCTACAAGTTTTACCCTATTAGTATGGATAATACTAGTGGATCTAGTAGCATTACTTCGGGCAAAAGCATGGGTAGAGTTTGTAGGAGTACACCACAAAATTTAGGAAGATCGTCATAATGTTGGGTATCTCCCTAAATAAACCAAATGTACACCTGAAGCACCTAGGGGGTCTACACAACCATCTGTGGAAGCAAGTGATGTTATTCAAACCTAGATTGATGGACAATGCTTCTGTATAAGAACAATACCTGGAGAACATAGGCCAAAAGAAATGGAAATCAAGTGGGCTGAAGCTGAAGGAGCCACAAGACACTTCCAAGGAGGGGAAGAATAAGTGGAAAGGGGGGAAATGTAAAAAGATAGTAGCCACAACATACTAGTTCAAGTATCTAAGCAACCATTATAACATTGACAAACATACAAAGGAGAAGTGTTGGAATTTGCATCCATAGCTCAACTCAAAGAATATAAAGAAAGATGCAAATAAGAAGAACCTCAAGGCCACTAATTTGAGCAACTAGATTGAAAGCAACTTGAACATGGATGAGAATTGTGTTTATATATTAGTGTAGAAGGAGGTGAATCTAAGTAGCCTTCAATAGTAGGAAGAGAATGGAAAGACTAAACTCTTCCATATAAAGATATAGGTCAACAAAGAAAATATTGATGCTTTGTTCAATTTAGGATCACAAGTGAATCTCATTGTAGTAAAGCTAGTCAATAAATTGGGATTGGAATTTCGTGATCATCCAAGCCCATTTCCATTGGGATGGGTAAATAAGGATGCAAAAATAAAGATAACTAAACATTTCAAAATTAGATTTGTTTTCAGTGTTGATTTTATTGATGAAGTAGAATTAGATGGAGTCCTCCTTGATGTATGTGGAGTGGTGTTTGGAAGTCCCTATATATACATATGGGAAGCAATCTTCATGTGGAGAGCCAGACAATATTGCCTCATTAAGGATGGAAAATCCTCCACCACCAATGTGCACAGGGGAAAGTCCAAACTTTCACTAGTAATTGCCAACTTAGCTAAGAAACTGATCAGTTCTAGAAAGACGTATATTTTACTACTTTTAAGAGAAAATAAATTTATAGAAGAGTTAGTGAGAGCAAATTCATCCCTAGAGTGGTGTACTAAGAAACAAAAACAACAACCGAAAGAGTTGTTATAAGCATATAAGGATGAGTTACAAATCCTAAAGGGATACCACCCAAGTCGGAAGTGGGGCATGAGATCTAGCTATTGTTAGACTCCCCATTTCCAAACAGTGGGTTGTATAGGTAGTCCATTACAAAAGCAAGTGAGGTGAAGAAACAATTGTATTAGTTTATGGAACATGGTGTCATTTGATCAAGTACCTCACATGGTGGGTCACCCATCATAATTGTTTCAAAAAAGGACGGGCCTTAGTGTATGTGTATTGATTACAAGTCATTAAACAAAATTAAGCTTAAGAACAAGTACCTCCTACCCAAAACAAAATATTTTCTAGATCAATTGCAACAAGTAAAATACTTCACCAAGTTGGACTTAAAGTATGGATATCACTAGGTTTAAGCTAGAGAAGAAAATACTTGGAAGAACGCCTTCAAAACAAGACAAGGTTTGTATGAGTGGTTATTCATGTCCTTTGGCCTATCCAATTCACCTACCATGTTTATGAGGTTAATGAACGATATATGGCACCTTTTTATAGAATCATTTATTATTGTTTGTTTGGATGATATATAGGTGTATAATTCTATTTTGGAGGAGTACATCTCACATTTGATGTAGGTGCTAGAGGTATTAAAAAGAAGCATTAATTAATTGAAAATCTAAAGAAGTATGAGTTTACAAAACACTCTTTGGTGTATCTGGGGTAAGTATTAGGTGGAGGAGAGCTGAAGATAGATCCTACCAAGATGGAGGTCATCATGGAGTGGTCGATTCCTACTAATGTTTCTAAGGCTAGGAGTTTTATTGGGGCAACACAGTTCCTGAGGAAATGCATAGCCTCATTTTCAATAATAGTAGCACCCCTCCACACCATAACAACAAGTCACAAGAGTTTCCAGTGGGGAAAGAGTTAGCAAAGAGCCTTTGAGGAGTTGAAGAAGAAGATCAACCAAACACCAGTTTTGACATTTCTAAACTTGCAACAACCCTTTGAAGTGGAGATAAATGTGATTGGCTATGCTACAAGAGAAACCTTTATGTAAAGAGGAAGGCTTGTATGTTATGATTCTAAAGTATTACATTAGGTGGTTCTCAACTACCTTACCTATGACAAGGAGTTATATGCCCTAGTGCAATATGAGAAGAAGTTGAAACACTACTTGATGGGAAATAAGACAATAATCCACATATATCACTAGCTACTATGGTACTCATAGGCCTAGAGTAAGCTACAATATACCATACATTACAAGTGGATTGGTTTTCTACAATAGTTTAATTTAGTGATTAAATACAAGAAAGACAACACAAACAAGTTGGGCAACATGCTTTCAAGGCTGCCCACATCAAAGATCACATCCTTGAGAACTCTAATGCATGTGGATCCTTTCACCCATGGTGCATACAGAGAGGCTTATTCAGAGGATGAGGACTTCAAGGAGGTGTTTCAATAGTTGTAGAGCTAGAGTTGTTAATTTTTCAGATTGTTCTATGTTGTACCAATTACTTTAGCCCAATTCACATCTTCATTTAATAATGCATCCAATTATTAGCAATGTATCCAATCATAAATTATAACTGAAGATAGAACAATATAGGCAATGACAAAGAAGACAACAACATAACCATAAGAGATAGCAAATTGGTCCAAGACTAGGGATAAACTTCACAAGGGGGGAAACCCTTTCAAATCTTCTTCTTTATTAGATCGTCATAAAAAGTTTTCAATGGAGAGTACAATGAGCCCAATACATAATCTTGCAGTAGAGATTTACAAAATAGAAATAGACTACAGAACTGCAAAACACTAGAGAGAAACCCTTTATCCATCAGAACACTTAAGGCAACTGAAGGAAACTATCAAACCCTAGATCAAAACCCTAGACGCTCCCAATAAGGCAGATTGTGTGCATCATAAACTTTCAGGATGCTCCCTTAGCCACTATGTGAGGGTGTTTTTGTCTGACCCGGATGCTCTTAGGAAGATTGTATGTATGCATCTAAGGTCAAACACTCACAAAACCACTCCAAACCCCTAGATGCTCCCTTCCAACTACTGTGCGAGCGTCTGGAACCAACACTATCATATTTGTTTCTGGAACCCTAGAAGTTTCCTTCAGGCTTCTATGTGAGCATCTGAGATAGCTTGGACACTCCCCTAGCCATTATGAGTGTGCATCCAGGGATGAAAATGCTCAGTTACATGTGTGGTTCCAAGAAACATAAACCCTAGATTCGTGTGAGCTTCACCCTTGTAATTTAGGACCCTTACACAAGCTTCCTCCATCAGACCTGTGTGAACCAAGACAAAAGAAGATAGTAGAAGATGGCTCGATCAAATGTGTTTAAATGAGATTTAGGTATCTTCTATTTATATGATTCCATGACGGTCTACTTGGGGTTGAGGTCAACCTGTCCAATTTTACATGTGCTTAGGTCCGACCTATTCCATTATGCATGAGTGGATAAAATAATTCAAAATCCAACTTCTTCCTTGTCCAAATAGGGTGATATTTAGGTCGATTTTGGTCCTCTCGAAAAGAGGAACTTAATGCAATCATCATCTTGGTCATTTAAGATGTCCAAGGTGGAATTTGACCCTAGTTGCAAAAATTAGCACCCCCTCTCAACTAGGAAGAATTCCACCTGCAAATATCTGTTTTTTTATCATCACATCATCCTGTCATGTTGCCATCATGATTTGGTTGTCTCTGCTCAACTCTATCTACCGAAAATTTCTCAAATATGAAAGAATAAGAATCAGGGAGCAATAGCTTCCACCCATACCGAGTAATAGGATAACTAATCATACATGGAGCACACCTTCGACGCTGGAATCTCATCGGGGAGCTCATTCTCAACTCAGAATCTCAAAAGGGGAGCAAGTCTCAACCCAATCCTATTAATATCAATCTTCCCATCAATGACCCTCAATAGTCATGTGGTAGAATACCTGCATCATAATTGACTTGGGTTGTACACCCCAAGTACACTCTCAATTTGTTGTCCAACAGGGAGCGATATTCCCAACAAGGCTTGCTTGAGGGTATGATACCAACTGGGGTATACTCTTCATAGACCAAATAGGGGAGCATCATCTTCAACCCTATGAACATAGGGGAGCAACATCTCCAACCCTATGGGTAACAAATAAGGGAGTACCCTATTGTCCAGAGATCCCTCAACCGCAGGAGCCCTCTATCTCAATTCCTCACCCTGGGAGCTCAAACAAGATCGGAAGAGTTGGCTCAGTGTCCTCGATCAGCGCTACCCTTTATCTGGAGGGGCCACATCCATCAATCCAAGCTGAACTCAAAATGCCAAGAACTTTCCTTTCAATAATACCTTGCTGAGAATATTTGCATCTACTCATTTATCAATATGTGATGGAGTCTAACAAATCCTATTTGCACTGTGTCTCAAATAAAGTGATATCGAATCTCAATGTGCTTGGACTTGTCATGAAACACAAAATTTTCTGCCAAAAGGATCCCACTCCTATTGTCGCAATATATTATTGTAGTGTCTAGGACTTGCTCAAATGACTCTCCAAAGGGATTCCTCAACCAAACTGCTTCGCAGCAAGCCATGCTAGTGGCATTGTATTCTGCTTCGGTGGTGCTCAATGCTATAGAATTTTGTTTCTTGCTCATCTAGTATATCATGGTAGATCCAAGACTAAAGCAACATCTAGATGTAGTATTTATGTCAATAACATTTCCTACCCAATCAACATCATTGTATCCATGAAGTTGAACATCTCTGGTAGAATATCTCATACCAAGTGTGATCAACCCATGCAAATATCTCAATATTGTTGAATTTCCATGACCTTAGGTCTAGGTTAGAGTCTAAAAATCATTGATGCTACCAAACCAAGAATCCTTTTCACAGTGGAAATATAAAGCAGTAAATCACACATGCACAAATATACAAACTTTTTTTAAAGAATTGTACAATCACCAATCTTCATTATATTAAACCAATTCTAAATAATACAACAGTCTATGGTATACAAGATACGATGACAAACTTCATTGCATATTCTATATCATATCTTGTCCTACTGGTCCTTTGCTTTTGTACTGCTCACTAGTAGTGCCTTAGTCCATCAAGGCTACAACACATCAGAGACTCTAGGAGGGATGCCACCTAACAATGTTTCATGTCACTTCTGTTGCATGTACATGGGATCATAAATATGCTCTCTAGGTAGGCCTAATTCCTGAGCTCCAATCTGCCTTCTAGTAGCCTCTTTCATCCATCAAAGAGCTACTCATAAGGCTGCAAACTTCACTTAATCTTCAGCTATCTTCGTCACTTTAAGACTTCTAGTCTAGCGATACTTTGGGTAGCCAACACACTACCCTCCACTAGACCTATGAAACCCAATCCAATCACTACAATATCTACTCCTAGTTGGATTTTCTTCACTTCCAAGACAACTCCAACACTTGGCTCCCACAAGCTGCTAGAAAAACCAATCCAAAACAAGTTATTGGGATGGAGTCCCCTAGGTTAGTTTGGGTTTGAGATAACCCAAAATTTGGTACAATTTTGTAAATAACATAAAGTATCTGTGATTTGAATGCGGAGCATGTAGATGAATAAGAGTTAAAGGGCTTAGCCCCTTATTTTATGTAAAGTTTGAGTTGGTTTTGAGATTCACCCATGGTCCGCATACCATGGCATTGTATGGAAAAATTCTACAAATAGTGATTCTTAAGGAAAGGGACAGGAAGAAGTGGATTTGAGATAAGGGATCGGGTTGATTGAAGAATCTAGGGCAGGAACTCTCTGCTTCCTACACTTAGATAGTGAAAGAAAGGCTCCGCAGCTGAGTGCGTGGAGGCTTAGGTAAAGTCTGCAACTGAGTGTGCGGACCCCTGCAGCTGTGTGCGAAGGGCAGTTTTGAGTCCGTAATCTGTGAATTGAGATCAATAAAGACAAGTTTCTGAAGAATTATTGCATATCTTTGTTCATGTTTATTTATGTATGTGTCCTTGAGGGGTGACTAGATTTATGAAATATTGATTGAATGCTACGCGATTCTTTTGAATACATCTTAATAATATAAGCAATGCATGTTTAAATATGTTCATGAAGACTCCGGTAACTCCTTTTATGTTTATTAATAACTGAAGTAGATATGCGTTCTGATGCACATAAGTAGCTAAATCGACTGTTACAGGTCCTCAAGGGCCGTTCGTAGGCCTTCGCGAAGGTCTGCAAGTTGTCTGACATAGTGGCGGTAAGGTGCCCTAAGGGTTTATCGATTTGCACGAAGGAAGATCTAGGGTGATGAAAGACATCACACTAGTATATGGATGCAAAAACTTGGTTCTTGCATCCCCCCATACTGCTTCGGGTGAGACTGCAACCTGCGCTACGCAGGTTTTTGCCGAGAGGGCCAGTAGTGTAGGGTTTTGTTGGTTGGCGCAACTAACTCCAAACTTGGGTCAGGACCCCCTAACCCAACAAATATTTCTGTTGCCGGGACGAGGATCTGTTTGAAAAAGATGTGTGATGTCGCATCATTGGAACCTGACCAAGAAATAAATTGAAAAGTGGTTGGATCAGAAGATTCACAAGTTCGCGGCACATGAAAACAATGAATCTGCACCTATCAAAGGAAGATTGGTTGAACAGGTATCTGTATATAGAGATACATGAGATCTTCTTCTACACCTTCCCCATCAAACTATACGAATGGTTTGCCAAATTGACAGATAGTCAAGGAAGGTGGAAGCTTGATAGTCCTATAGTGTGGACTCCATAATTAGTGCAACGACTAGAAGCCTCTAAAAACAAAATCACTCGGGTTGTCGATCCTTGGCTCGATTGAATTCTAGGAGGGTTTGTTATAGAATTTGCAGTTGATACCTCAGTCAACTATAGCGAAGTGGACTGAAGACTCTTCAAGCGACCGCGAGGTAAGTATTTAATATGATTGAATACTTGGATTAAGATGTTTTTATGTGAAAAATAGGTGATGTCATTACCTTGATGTTCGGAGCTATGCGAAGTGGGAGATTATTTAGAAATCATGAAGGATCAGGACCGGAGTATAGTCCCCTGATTGGAGCCCCTTCAAGTGACGATGAAGGGGCATGGTAGACTATGATGTGCAGCGTGGTTCAACTAATCACCCAAGGTAGTCCTAGAACAAACCATCCATCCACTCCATTGCCACCACCACCCCCATCACATACACCTTCACCCACACCTCCTCCTCCACCTCCATATTTCAACATGGCGAACACTATGACAATGTCGATCTTCAAGGGCATAGGAAGTGAATATCCATAACAATTATGGTTTGTCGCAAACATCGTATGGACAGTGCAACAAATTACTGATGATAATATAAAGAAGGCATAGTTAGTTATCGCTTTGCAGGATAACGCGCTAACTTGGTACATTAAGTATTGTTTGGATAATCCGCTTGCATCGCTAGCAAAGACTAAGACAACTTTAAAGAAAGAGTCTAGTAAGCCTAAGTCTAACTCTTAGTTAGTAATTGGATTTAAAGAGATCATGATGAGAGTTGATGAGATAGCTTGGGAATTTGATCAAAGGTTGAAGTGTCAGATCAAAGAGGCTAACATGTAGATCACAGATAGCCAACATCGCGAGTGGTTTATTGTGTCACTTTTGCCCCACTTGAGGATTTATCTATCACAACAAAAGATAGAAACACAGGCAGAGGCCTTGGAGATCGCAATGAGGCTGTAGGCATCACCTATCCAGGATATGAACCTAGGAGTATAACATATCCAGTCATAATTAGCAAGCATGCACCTAGAATTATAGAGTTTTAAGAAAGACAAGGAAACTAAACCAAAAGTACACATAGAATTCTAGTGTTTGAAGTGCAGGGGTCATGGGCACGATAAAGACCATTGTCTCGTGTATGAATTATATTATAGGAGGGGGGCCAATTCCCCTTAATCCCGAAGCCCCAACAGGGCCAAGCATGGGGGTTGCATTGTGGTATGTTATTTGTCAGCTTACTAAGCAACATGCGATGGACAATTGTAATTTACTTCATAAGTTCATTTAGACACCCCAGCAGTTGTTCTGTAACTTTTGCAAATATGTAGGTCACGATGATCGCCACTATCGAAGCTATGAACTAATGATGGAAAGAACACCTATGTACAGTATGCAAGCAGAAACTCAGCCTCCAAATCAAGGCACCAGAGGAACACGCGGGGGTTATCAGGGTCGAGGACGAGGCCACGGAGGAGGAGGACCTGGTAGAGGTCGCGGTCAGATTATTTGCTACAACTGCGGATAGTCAGGGCACTATGTGCACGAGTGCCAGAATCCAACACTCCCATCATGTCAATATTGCAGACAGCTTGACCATACAATAGAAGAATTCCCGATGATGATATTTAAGATACAAGAGAAGAAAACGCAGCCTTAGTAGCCTACGCATAACTTACAGATGATGGGGGTTGAACCCCACAAAGAATATCAAAGCAGTAATATTGTGCTAAGAAGTGGAATGACGACTGACACTGATAAAGGTAAACAGCCTGAAGAAGAAGGATGGGTCCACAAAGGCCCGGAGAAAGAAATCAACTTTGATTTGAATCATGCCAAGGAAACATTTATGGAAGCTAAGAAGAGCTTCGTTGAGGCCCCCATCTCAGGAAGCCAAGACAAGGTGCAAGAGGTTAGCGCGTCTGCAGAGGTTCAACTACATTTTTGTAAACTTGCATCAATCTTCTGCGCGATAGAAAAGTTGTGGAAGGCATGCAGGAATTAATAAATAAATGTGCCAGCAAAGAGAAATTCCCTTATGGACATTGCATGGTCAGAAAAATTGGCAATCATAAGGCACGAACAAGGCGAGAAATGACGCTAATTGCGCAGATAGGAGACTATGAAATGGATCAACTCATCTTGGATCTAGGGTCCGATGCGAACATCTTACCGAAACATACATGGGAAAGAATGGGGAGACCTTCACTGCAGTGGTCTCCAATTCAGCTCAAAATGGTGAACCAATAGAAAATCATCCCCATGGGATGGCTATATGGAGTAACAATTGATATTGAAGGTGTGAGTGCGATAGCTGACTTTGAGGTTATAGAAATTGTTGATGACAGTAATGCCTACCCCGCGCTCCTGGGAATTGACTGGGTTATTGATATGAACAGAGTCATTAATTTAAAGAAAAGAATGATGCCGTTTGAAATAAATTCACTCCGGGTTATAGTGCCTCTAGACCCTGCAAAAGGGTCGCGCTATACTGAACTAGTCCACGATTATGAGGAAAGTGATGATGAACTAGATCAAATATACAAGATAGCAGCACGAGATCAGATCTGGATCAATCCAACGGTAGATGGAAGAATTACATGAGACCAGGAGAGTTCCTGCACATTTGATTCAGACGAAGAATTAGAGCATTGGCATAATCGCTTACATGAAGTTTCCACATTGTGATGCAATATGATGATGAAGTTGTTCCACTGTGTTTCGTCAGAGGTAAGGAAATTACCCTATTGTGATGGTTTAACTAATGTAGATCTGTTTTTGGATGAATTTGAGCATGAAGTCCCTGAGGATCACCGCTTACAAGCATTGGAGTTGGCACTGTGCGCTACACCTGCACGATGGTGGGGTACACATAGGGATAGTTTTGCTGGTTGGTGAGATTACAAAAGAATGATGAAGCTACGATTCAGGTGGGTTAATACCAAAATGAATGAGAAGTATAATGGAAGAGACAATCTGTGCAATCACCTAGCAAAGTGGACTAAAGCATGGGGAACAGAACCACAGCCACAATGGGTACATGTATTTTGTCATACCTTGGATACCACCCCCATGAACTGGTATCTTGAAATAAAGCTCTGCCATGGCAGAATGGAATGGGATG
Organism: Pinus taeda; assembly: GCA_000404065.3. Classification (NCBI taxonomy): domain Eukaryota; kingdom Viridiplantae; phylum Streptophyta; class Pinopsida; order Pinales; family Pinaceae; genus Pinus; species Pinus taeda. Next base: position 30,263 of record APFE031003733.1, on the reverse strand, counting down.
TATTGAAGGAAGGGTTCTTATTGACGTTTAGTTTTGAGGACAGGTTTGCAAGCATCGATGAAGTGTTGCAGGAAATTAAAGCAGTTATCTTCAGAACGTCGGCAGAATCCATGGAATGGACCCAACCAGACTAGAGCACCCAGCTGCGACATGCACTCAAATGTTATAACGTGACAGCTAAAGAAGAAGACAAAGACCCCAGGAACATCAATATTCGAGAAGCAGAAGGACATCGCGAAGTTGGAGGCCCACAAATAGAAAACTCAGACATCCCCACACCTTTGAAGATGAAGCAAGTAAACATTGGCACTTAGGAAGGCCCAAAGTTCGCGAAAATTAGAGATTACTAGGATGAAGCTACTGTAGATAAAGTTGTTGAATTACTCCGTGAATACCAAGATCTTTTTCCAACTAAGCTTTCAAATTTAAAGGGAATAATCAGTGACTTGGGCGTTATGAACATCACACAGAAACTAGAAGCGAAGCCTTTAAATAGAGGCCTTATTTCCTTAATCCTAAGTATAAGGAAAAGGTTTGCTAGGAACTCGATAAGATGCTGGAGGCATGCATCATAGAACCTATTGAAGAATCTGACTTGGTGAGCCCAATGGTGGTTCAAGAAAAGAAACAAAAGGGCGAGATAAGGATCTGCGTAGATCTACAGAAGCTTAACGTTGCATGTGTTTACAATCCCTTTCTGATATCGTTCACACACGAAGTGCTAGAAAATGTTGGAGGGCAGGAGGCCTATTCCTTTACTAAAGGGTTTTCAGGGGTATCATCAAATCAAGATCGTGCTAGAAGATAAAAGAAAAACAAATTTCGTAATGGAGTGGGGTTGTTTTCACTACACTATGATGCCATTTGGACTAAAGAATGCGCTTGCGATTTTTTCCCGTGTAGTCATCGTCGCGTTCAAGGAGCTCATTCATAAGTTTCTAGAGGTATACTTTGATGATTGTACGGTGTTTGGATTAGTGAAGCGCCATGTAGCAAGTTTGCGCCTAATGTTGGATACATGTCACAAGTACCAGATCGCGTTGAATTTCAAAAAATGCATATTTTGTGTTCCGTTTGGGATCTTGTTGGGTCATTTTGTGTGCAAGCAAGTTTTGATGGTAGACCCTGCAAATATTGTGGTGATTGTGAACTTGGAGACCCCTAGAGATGTTAAATAGTTGCACGCAACACTAGACATACGGGATACTATCGGAAATTTATTAAAGAATATGCCCAAATTATTGCACCCATGGAGAAACTGCTGAAAAAGGACGCAACATTCTGTTGGGATGAAAAATGTCAGTGTAGCTTAGATGTGTTGAAAGAAAAGATGGTTATTGTGCTGATATTAGTATTTCTCAATTGGAAAAAGGAGTTTCATGTGCATGTGGATGCTTCTTGCATTGCGTTGGGTGTAGTACTAACATAGGTCAGTGAAGGAGAAATGGACCACCCTATAGCCTTTGCTAGTAGGAAGTTATCGAAGGTTGAGAGCAACTATTCAACAACCAAGCGCAAAGCGTTGGCCATGGTGTACGTGCTGCAAAAATTTAGGCATTATCTGTTAGGAGGGCATTTCAAGATGTATACAGATCATTCCACCTCGAAGTACTTGGTAAACAAGCCTATGTTGGGGGGAAGATCTGCAGATGGTTGCTATTATTTCAGGAATATGACTTTGAAGTCATTGTGAAGCTAGGGATGATAAATGCGGGACCTAACCATCTATTGCGAATTGAAACAGGAGAAGAACCTAATAATTTGGAGGAGGGGTTGCCAGACCCATATCTCTTTACGGTGCACATAGAAGATGACCACTTTGCGGACATTATTCAATTCTAACTATGGGGATGGCACCAGAAGGATATACAAGCTAGCAGAAGGAGGAGTTAATAGTACACGCGGTTGATTTTCCAGTCATTGCAAGACATTTGTATAAAATGGGTGCAGATGAAAAATTGCGAAGATATGTGCCAGACTTTGAACGGGACAACATCCTCACTGAAGCTCATGGAGGAGCTACGGGAGGCCATTATGCAGATAAGGCAACTATGCAGAAGATCCTACGTGCCGGTCTATGGTGGCCAACGTTGCACAGGGATTCCAAATCATACTGTAACGCATGTGATGCAGGCCAAAGAACTAGCAGACCATCGTGTAAGGATGAATTACCACTACATCCTCAGGTGTCTTTGTAGGCATTTCAGAAGTGGGCTACTAATTTTGTTGGGCCAATTCAGCCCCCTGGGAAGAAAACAGGTGCACTCTATATTATCACTAAGACGGAATATCTGACCAGATGGGCGGAAGCACAACGAGTCAAAGATTGTACAGCAACTACGACTGTAAAATTCCTATTTGAGTATGTCTTAACTAGATTTAGCTGCCCGAAAGTATTGATGAGTGATAGGGGTATGCACTTTCTAAATGAAATGATCAACACGTTGACTGATGAGTTTCAAGTCCACCATTAGAAGAGTACGCCCTATCACCCACAGGCGAACGGGACTGTCGAAGCCTTAAAAAGGATTTTGGAGAACGCGCTGACAAAGATCTACAATGTGCAGTGAAATCATTGGGATGTGCGTGTACCTACAGTACTCTAGGCTTATATAACTATTTGTAAGAAGTTGACACGGCAAACTCCATCCAGATTAGTATATGATATCGAAGCCGTAATGTTGATGGAGTATATTGTGCCTAGTCTACACATTGCGACTTTAACAGATATGGTGGATTGCGATGCCTTGGAGAAATGGCTCACGTAGCTAATCGAGCTCGAAGAGGCTCGATTCTTACAGGATTCCATCAACAAGTATTGAAGGGATGCGAAAAATCATGGCATGATCACCACATCAAGCTTCGTACATTCAAGGTAAATGATCTGGTCCTGTTGTATGACAGTAAATTCACTAAATTTCTGGGTAAATTCCAGAAGCATTTGTTAGGGCCATATCTTGTCAAAGAGATTACAGATGGGGGCGTAGTTTAGGTCGCGAAGCTGAATGGGGATCCCTTCCCAAGAAGAGTGAATGGGAGCCGATTGAAGGTGTATACAAGGGATCCTGTGTAATGAATATATGACAATAGGATATTCTAAGTGCTCCATGCAATTGCAAGAGGGCGTGGGAATATAAACTACACTAGTCGGTGTGAAGGACAACGCAGCGAGCAGGTTGCAAGGAGAAAAACAAAGATGCAACCAATAAAGTCACACTCAGGACACTGTGCCATGGAGGAAGGAACCACGCAACACAGAAGGACAATGACCATTGGGGTTACTGTTTATGACTCGATGACAAGAAGCCGGTTAAGTGGATGAAGGTGGCGGCAATTAAGGCGGAAATCTTTGAAGATCTACCATCAAAACAATATTTATTATCAGAAGTTGGGGGGAACAGTTGGATTCGAATCCCAAACCCCAACAGAGAACACTTTGCACTCTAAGAGTTTTTGCTAAATTCCATTGTCTGTCACCTATGAGTCGAGCATTCTGGGAAGAATTTATGTCACAAGAAAATGTCTCTCCTGTATTCCATGAATTAATTATAGAGAGAATGACTGCCACTAACCCAGCCGAAGCCCTAATTTTAGAAGCAGCTGTGTCTAAGGCACCAGGACCAGAAGTGTTGAGTTTTGAGGCCATGCCTGCGGTGCCCATGGCGCCAAGGTCGCCTAGGCCAAAACAGAACGGGATGAAAGACAAACAACCTGCAATGAAAGAAAAGCCACCAACAATGAAGGAAGAGCAGAAGAAACTGGTGCCGGTATACCCATCACCAAGGAAGCATCCCAAAATGCAGGCCAATCAGAAGAAAGATAAGCGCCAAAGACAGTAGTGGACCTGGAGGCAAAAGAATCCCCTGGAATGGAGGATATTGATGTTGAAGGAGTGGAACCCATGACAAGGCTACCTAAGTATATCCCTCAATGGAAGGGAAAAGAAAAGGTCATGAAGGACCCTGATACCGAGAAGTTTACAGTATCCACACCCCTCCTCCCTGAGCAGGTCCCCTTTGAAGGCCCTCGGCTCGCGCGGATCCCACAGTTAAAAATAGAGGATTGGGACCTTGGAGACCATGCTAAATTTCCATATTTGGTGATAGATAAGTATATGCGGAAGGTTTATTACGAAGAAACAGGTGTTACAACCTTGGAGATGATGGACTAGGTCTAAGGTGTCGAGCAATCAGGGTTTCTCAATCTGTTGTTGGTACCAAATTTTCACCACACCCCCATTAATACAATATGTGTGCGTCAGTTCTTTACACTGGTGCATGATGGGTACTTATGGCTAGGAGCGCCTATCCCCATCATGGACATGTTGATTCATAGAATCACATGGCTGACCTATAAAGGCATCAACCCTGCCAAGGAGTTTGGAGGGAAGACCAAGGAGAAAGATCTTGCAAACAAGATGAAAAAGGATTACAACCTCCTCAAGAAGTTGCGAGGATATTCCATTCTTTCCATAACATACCAGGCAGTTCAATTTGTTGTCCAGATTTTAGCAAGGAAGGTTATGATAAAATGTCGCGTGGACGAAGTTCCGGTGCCAGTAGTTTCCCTTGCTCAATAATGCATGAAAGGCGTACAATTTAATTGGGCAAGATACCTTTGTTAGGAATTCCTAGCGAACTACTAAAAAGCCCAGGAAGAAACCAAGTCGTTCCACTACACTTGGTTGTTGCTATCAATTGTGCTCATTGCATGGAGATTGCCGGAGGATAGCCAATTTCCTCCACTCGAGGAAGGATTGTCAAAGGCAGTGCAATTCGCCTCCTTATGGTGTACAAAGGATGCCACACAGATTATAGAGACAAAGATATTTTGGATTCTTGTGGAAATGGATCTTCGTATGGCAATCAATCAGCGTCCAAGGTTGTCCCCAACCTTGTTCATGCAACTGTCAGCCTACGCAGTGTTCAAAGCTGACTTCCATAGAGTCTATATCCAAGCACGGAAGGATCCAGAGCAAAAATGGCACCCATTGCCCTATTTGGTGTCAAACACGGATCTGCAGGAGGTCATAGGATTATGGCCTATAGAGTGATGTTCCCCGTCAGAAGTAGATGTTGGAATAAGAACGAGCGCAGGAAGTTCTGCTATGCAGAAAAGAAAGGAGACAACTAAGCAAGTTGCGTGTACCCTAGCAGAAAAACAAAAAAAGGAAGTTGTAGAAAAGGCTTGCATGGAGAAAGAACACGTTGCTAAGGTGCAGGCAGAGCAAGAGTCATGCGACTCACAGTCAAGTGATAAGTCACCTTCGCCGAAGACTGAGAAAGAAGCGCTTTCAGGACAACGTGGCAAAGGTGATGAGGAGCAGAGCACCCCCTTCATTTTGAAAAGATGTGGCACGGAGCAGCAGGGAGGAACGCGAAAGAAGCAGAAATTTGATAGAACACAGGTTGATCCCATGGTATTAACAAAGGGTGATCTCGATGAGATTGGCGATAAAATTTAGGACACTTCCATAGAAGTGTTGCACCAGTTCGACCAGAAATACATGCAGACGCTTGGGGGCGTCCATAAGGATTTGCATGAATTGAAGCTCCAACAACCATAATCCATGAAGATTTCGGGAAAGCGAGTAGCGCGCAAGTTAATTTGGCACGAGGAAAGAGTACAATCGCGGAGATGGCCTGGCCACAGGACGTGAGAGTCTTCCCTTTGCCTGAAAGTTCAGTCCACGTTGAAATGAATGAATAACGTGCACTGCTTCACAAAGTCACAAACATGGGACTAAACCTTCCTGTGTTGTCACTTGAATCTTTACATGCATTACTTGAGGGAGTTGTGGAAGAGATCAAGATCAGAGAACACTGAGCACTCACTATTGTTAGTGAGTTTAAAGTCAACAATCAGCAACTATTTGTTGAAAATATGGAAGCTCTTAAGGAAAAGGAGGCCAGGGTCCAAACCCTCTTGGAGTTCCTTTTGCTCCTTCAACCTGCAAAACAATCAATTCAAGAAAGGAAAGTACAACAGTATATGGACCAAGCATCATAAAGAAATCATATTCATAGCATATTGAAAGGTAGTTAGTTATACAATTAAAACAACCATTCATATGAGAATCATAACATTGATATCATAAACATGAAGAAGATTCATATCAGGAACAAAGACAAGTGTTTCTTTTATTATAGATAACTAAAGTACAAAAAGGAATGATTTCACCTAAGTCGTCCTTTCGCAGGCTCCAAGAGGAACCGTCCTCCGGATTCGTCCAGTCTCAAGCCTTCAACAAACTCCTTCCATGACTTACTCCCTGATATCTCAAGTAGTAGAAAGACATCATCACACAAGGAAACAAGGTTTTCCTGTAAATGGGGGAAGTGCTGGAAGCACTAGGATCTTCAGACCTGGTCAGGGAAAATCTCAACAGAGTGATCTTTTTCTCTCTTCTCTCTCTTCTCTCCTCCCTTAGGCCTTCCCATTGAAGTCTTTTTATACTTCTCCCAAAGTAGTTTTTTAGTTGGGAATTCTTTGGGAACAGTTGGATCACGGGCACTAATAGGTAATCAACAGGTGAAACCCGTGATCTCTGCTCAAAATTAAGGAGATTTAATTTTTTTAAGTGTTTTAAGACATATACGCAGGTTGGGTATACACAGACCCGCGTACACATGTGTTTAGCTCAGGGCAATGTCGCGTATAGGGAGTAAAACATTGTTTTTTAAATTTTGGACCAGGTCTAGAAGGAGGGGTTACCCTAGGCCATGAGTGCAGCATCACAAACATCAAGAGTGAGATTTGGAGCTATAACAGATGCCCCCTAATATATGAGGTCAGAAGGGGTACATGATGGCCGAAATGTATTAAGCAAGTTCATGGAAAGGAAATCTGTCAAAGATTGAGAAGGACTGCACCAGAATTCAGCCTGCCAAACCACAAAAGGAGATCAGAAAGAAACATTGTCTGAGGCGGGCATATCCATGCTCAGAGAAAATATAGCATGTCCGCATATCAAGTACAAGCGTATCCACCAAGTATACAAGTATGAATGACTAGAAAATACATAATGGATCATATGATCATGATTGAACAAGTACATGTCTGAAAGTCACATATAAGAATGTCAATGATGCTGAAAGATGAAGCGAATCACTGATACCAAAGACTGATCCCAAAAAAGTACCAACTGAACATGATGAATAAGATGGTAGTACAATGCAAACTCAGGTTCCAACATATAAAATGTCGCCATGAATGACTGCAACATATAAGGTGAAGTGGTATCTACTAGCAGCAATAGGAGCAACTGTCAAGTGAACCAACGAATGCTAATACAACCTGAGGTCTTCACCAACCACCGTGGTACATTTCTACAGCATGGGAATAAACGATCTAAAGTTGACCATGTGAGAAATCGTTTCATTACTGGTCATTGATGTATACCGTTAACAAATGTGAGACTACTCACCAATAATGATAATGAGCGTCAAGGTACCCAGTACAATCCAACAAGTGTGAATAAATGAGCTAGAGTCGAACACCTATAAGAATCTATCGATTAGGAGACAATGATGGTTTCCCACTATCGATAGCAAAGGATCTGCCACTAATGACTGCAAACCCCAAGGTACTTCCAAATGAACTCTAGATCTCTGCCCCAGAGCAATGAATCAAAGTCGATAGGGAAAGATCCGCTAGAAGGAAGGCATTAAGGAATCCTCCATCCATCTAGCATGAGTGTAACCCGTAGGCCAATAATGTGGAAGTAATCAAACAAAAAAGATGTAGTAACCCAACCGAAGTACGTTTCCGGTGTACACAAGATGTGGCTAGCGCATGGCAGAAACCCTTTGAACCAACCAATAATGAAAGACGACATAGAGGCAGGGTATCCACCAATAGGGTCAAATGGAAACCAAGGTATTGCACGAATCCCAATGTGATAATGTAAGCTGATGTCGAACACAAGGGAAACCACTCAATCAAAGACCCATGATACTAATCGATGTTGAGCACAAGGTGACCTATCAATAATGAAAATAGGGCCAGGGTGTAGCTCTAGGCCTATCCTCAGAGCAAGATGTCATTGTTGATAAGGACAAGACTTGCCAGCAAGAAGTCAATGTAGACCTTCTCAAACCGGCATGAGTAAAGGACCAATATAATTGATGTGATGATAGACATAGCACTGACAACCAGGGATGGCCGACTGAAAAATAAGTCAAGGGACACCGCAGAGAGGCCGACTCAGGCTAACTTCCCTTGAACAAAAGCATGACTCAATGTGAATATGTAGCAGCATATGATGACTCTGTATAAGCTCATTGCATAGGAGGCACAAAAGAACCCTCCATATGATTGGAAGAGATAACCAATCAGGGGAGAACTGACTCAATAACAAGGTTAAGGCATACCTAAGTCAAACTAAATCCCACCCAAGTGGAGGAGACTTTGTTTCGAGTGCTTTGTTCAAGGGCGACACGACTGACTCTAGCTGCAAACAATAAATGGAAATACTGTCCCGTTCTTGCTCTTTTTTGGAATATATAATTTTTTTGGTCTTTTTCTTTAAAGCTGGAAAAAGAATAAAATAATTCTATAGTATAGTGGAAAGAACGAGCATCAGCGAAGCAGATGATCTAGTTCCTGGGATTGGAACATTCCTATGCTCAATGCAGGGGGCGAAAAATGGCCAGAGACAATCAAAGGTGTGTTCCTTCCACGGGTCAAGGTGTGTCAAGCTGCAGAGGTCAAGGGTATGCAAGTTTGATTTTGCAGTCGTCATGGTTAAAAATTGGCTTAAACATGAGTCCAAGTGAAGCCGGCTTAAGGCCAAAAGGTGCAAATAGTCAAAATGCAATGCAGTAGTACAACTCAACATAAAGGAGCCTCTAGGGTATAAGGCCAGAACAAAACGAAGAAGCAAAGAGGAATGAGTCTTCATCGTATAAGTCATGGTGGGACTACAGATGACTCTCGAGCCTACTCAAATCGGAGCAGCATGGGCAACAAATGTTAGTGAGGTGCTCACTAGGATGCCCATGTAAAGAATGGCTCTACCATCGTGTCATGATTTAAAGAATCAACGAGTGAAGATGGTTTGCGAATCATAACACGATGGGATCAACCCTATGGCAAGTGTATCGACAGATGGAGGCTAGTATGCATGATGCAACGGAAAAATTGGCTTCCCTAACCTATATTCCAGTGAGAAAATGATACCTACCATGATAGGTCAGCAGTGATGGAACCATCTCGAAACTATTGAAAACGTCCAAAATGTCCATTTTCACCATTTGAGTTTGAGAGCAATGAATTGGAGCAAAAGGAGCTAACTTCCCATACGCCAAATTCAACCGTTCAAATTCCTCCAAAATTTCCAGGTAACCCTCATTCTTAACTTGTAATTGATTGTGATTGTTTTTAGAAGTTTTGATTAATGTTTCACCATTGAGTTTTTTGCCAAAATTTTCTTCGCGATGTATACGCGGGTTGGTAATATGCAACCCGCGTACATGCAGGCCCTACACGCGACTATGTGTAAAGGGGACCCGCGTATACGGTGCAGACATTTCAAACATAAAAACTAATGGTTGAAAATGATTTTCCCTTCAGGATGACAATCACCTGGAGAGAAAGAGAGCATACTGCAGTAGATGAAGAAGTTATGAATAGTCCTGAGGCTCTGGATGCATTACGGGGATGAGATTTTCTTAAGTTATTCAAATTACCAAATATAAAAGCAAACACACGTCTGCTCGAGATGCTTCTTGATTACTGGAACATCGAAGAGGATGCTTTTATGATCAACCAGATGCCACTCAAGATAGAAATGGAAGATATCTATTTCATTACAGGCCTTTCCCGAAGGGGAGAGGTAGTACATTCCCAGGGGAGAACACGGAGCAGTCTCTCCATAGAGGACTACGTACAGATATATTTCCCGGGACATCCGAAGAAAGTCGGAAGTCATATTTCCATCACACATGTGGTGAGTCTATTGCTAAGAATAATCCTATTCATCATAGCTCAAGTGAATGGATCTGCTTCTATGCATCAGGCATCATGACTCAACATGAGCGTGGTGGTTGACTGTCTCACCACAGTGTTTGATTGGTGTACTCCTCTTTTGGCTAGCATGAAAAGCCAAATCACTTCTATCAAGAGAGGACAGACCAAAAACTTCAGTTATGGGACTATTTTGTGCTCTTTATTCTTCGAGAGAGTCACTACACTTCGTCCCAGAGTACCAATTTCAATCAGCACCCCGGGAGATCCTCGAATGGGTAGGTGGGCTGACCTGATGAAACGTCTAGGAGGTGGGGAGGTCCCACGGACTGCTTTCGATGATGATTTATTTTCCTGGTGGGATCAGCAAATCATCGCTATTGATGACTACCCCTATGCCGGGTTGGATTTCCAAGGAGATCCCGATCTAGCATTACCACTGACTGAAGCATGGGGTGACATTAGTAAGTGATTTTTTATTTTATGATTTTTTTGATTTTTGAAATACGATAAAGAAATTTGAAAATATTTTTGATAGGATTCAAATGACTAATATAATGATCATGTTCCAGATATTGGGCCTGTACGACTAGATGAGTTCCCACAGCACAAGTGTCGCGGCCAAGGGGCCGAAGAGGCGGCTGTAGCCACGGAATGAACTCTACACATAGTTCAGCGGCATTTGGTGAGGCTGACCCACCGAGTACTGATGGCGGCGGTAGAGGACTTTCCTATAGAGATGTAGCATCATGTGGTTGGCATGCCACGTGACTGGGTCCGCACTTTTAGGCGTGTAGCCAATGCAGTAGTTGCCTACTTAGCCACTCATCCTGAGTCGGGGAATTAGACATAGTGGACATGATTATGGGCATTTGAGTCCCAATTTTGTCTATTTTTTGAACAGACTTATGTATACTCGAGACGCTTTATGATATATATATATAGTTTGACTTTTTGATTCTTAATTTATTGTGATGAATGATTGATGTGGCAGTCTGATGCTTGATTAGGGATAGAATCAGATAACCGATTATGAGATCTTGGAATATGAAAATAATTAATATAAGTAAATGATATTTGCAACAACCTCACCCTTAAATACTGGCGATATAAACATGGATCTCTTACCCGATAAATGTTATTTAATTGTGACACTATCAATTCTGAATCAAGATAAACTAGCAACGAGTCGATTTCGTGAGAAATTGCCTTAGATAGCAAATTAATGACGGCAATATACTCAGCCATATTGTTTGAAGTGGGACCGATGCATACTCCCCTTGATATCATCAATTGACCAGTTGGATAATACAGTACCAAAGCTGCGGAAGTGAGATTCCGAGTGTGCCAACTGGCACCATCGGCAAATCCAAAATAGACCAAGTCATCCATCAACACCTACCAAAGTAGACCAAAAAGTGTTGATATCACAAACTCTCGACAAAATATGTACAAATATACATAATGTACAAAGGAACCATTGCCTAGCTACTACTTAAGCAAAGTACTTCTTAAGGTAGAGCCCGTTTCGGGGTTCCACCAATTTGTTTCCTTCGAAATCGATTAACTCATACGACCCTTTTGTTAAAACTCGTTTAATTATGAAAGGACCGTACCACATAGGTTTGAATTTTCCTGCCCCCAAGGTGTCCTTATCTTGGTCGTAGACCAAGACGAGGTCACCTTCAGAAAAGACACGAGGACGGACAACTTTATCATACTGGATTTTAACCCTTTTCTTATGAACCTCGTTTACTGTGGCTGCATCTCGACGCTGCTCATCGAGATGCTCCAAGTGAAGGAGGCATTCTTCAAGATGAGAGGTCTCTAGAAGGAGCTCAATAGCTAACTTAGGAGATGGAATTTCACATTCGACAGGAAAGATAGATTCCAACCCATAAACTAACTGAAAAGGTGTAAAACCTGTAGCAGTCTTGACGGAGTTTCGGTATGCCCATAGAGCCGGATACATTATAAGATGCCAATTGGATCTATTTTATCAATTGTCCTTCACAGGATCGTCTTAAGAGTTTTGTTTACTTCCTCGACCTTTCCATTGGCCTGAGGATAATAAGGAGACAAATATTCTTGCCAGAAACCTAGCTTGAGAGCCAATTCAGACATTAGTTAATTCTAGAAATGACTGCCATGGTCAGTGACAATCTCTCTTGGGATACCGAACCTTGAGATAATTTGATTAAAAAGGAACAATGCCACTATCTCACTATTGTTTTTATAAGTGGGCATGGCCTCGGCCCACTTCGTGAAGTAGTCGACAACCACGATAATTCGCTGTTGAAGGAGGATGACAAGTCGTAAAATCAATACCCCACTTAGTAAAGGGACCGACAGTGATAACGAGAAAAAGAGAAGCTCGATGTGCGTGCATATTCCGTGTATAAAATTGGCACAGTGACAGCGTTTGACCGCTTCAACACAATCTTTGAAGAGCAAAGCCCAAAAATAGCCGGCACGCAAGATACGTTGAGCTATAGCAAGCTCTGATTGATGACCCCCACAAGCTCCACTGTGGCAATCATTTAGCACGGACTTTGCCTCCTCTAAGGTTAAACAGTGCCGAAGGATTGCATCGACCCCTCAATGATATAATGTATTACCAATGATGACGTAATTTTTAGCGAGGTGACGTAATTTGCGACGTTCATCCTTAGAGAAAGCAGAGGGAAACTTCAAAGTCTGGAGATAAACAATGATATCTCCATACCAAGGGTCGAGTGAAGAGATGAGGAATAAATTTTTGTCGGCAAAACATTCCTCATAAACAGTATCCTCTCCATAAGGCAGCTCGGAAATTAGCTCGGAAAAAACCATAGCTTCCTTGGACTTATCGGACAAGAACTCGAGATCAAATTCTTGTAGAATCACAATCCATCGATTATATTTGCCCCCAATCACTCACCTACTGAGGAAAAACTAAAACGGATTTACTGTTGCCAAGACAAAAGTTTTGCGTAGCAGGATATAATGACGGAGCCGCTGGACAACATGGACAGCTGCCAAGGCCAACTTCTGAACCGGAGAATAGCGAAGTTTAGGACCTATCAAGCCTCAACTAAAGTAATAAATCATGTGCTCTGTGAGAGCATCGTCTTCTTGAACGAGAACCATACCAATGGTTGATTCTGTTGTAGTGAGATATAAAAGGAAGTCCCTACCATAATCCGGTGGACTCAAAAGCGGGGAAGATACTAATGCCTTCTTCAAATCATCAAACGACTGCTGTGCAAAGTCGTCCCATACGAATGGAACCCCTTTGCGGAGCAAACACATAAACCCTTTAGTGATCTCGGCATAATTCGCTATAAACCATCTTAAGAAATTAGCCTTCCCTTGAAGACTTTGAAGTTTTCGAATGGAGGACGGGGGAGGCAACTGGACTATCGCCTCTACCTTGAAGGGATGAACTCTAATCCCTTCATTTGACACAATGAACCCTAACAATCAACCGGAAATAACCGCAAAAATGCACTTTTTTGGATCAACCAGATTTTATAAAAACGACATCGCTCAAAAACCATTCAAAGGTGACTGGGATGATCAATTATTTTTCGAGAACGAGCAGCGAGATCATCCAAGTATGCTTCGATGATATGTTTGATGTCATTGAAAGCATATGACATGGCCCGCTGGAATGTGGCTCCAAAAGTTTTGAGACCAAACAGCATCTTTCTGTATGCAAAGGTACCCCAGGGACATATGAAAGTCATCTTATGTTGATCTTCAGGATGGATAGAAATTTGATTATAACCAGAAAAACCATCCATGAAGGAAAAAATCTCATTACTAGCACACTCATCAATAATCTGATCAATGAATGGCGTGGGGTAATTATCTTTCAGACAATATTTGTTTAAGTCTCTAAAGTCGATGCATACTCGGATTGTTCCTTGCTTTTTATCTACGAGGACTGGATTAGAAACCCAATCAGTAAGAGGAACAAGGTATATAAAACCTGCCTTGAGTAGCTTCTCTACATCGGCTTTAATGGTTGCTGCTTTCCTAGGATTAACTGGTCGAAGTCTCTGATGAACCGGCTTATCATTTTCATACATCTTGATCTCATGCTGAACTATAGAAGGATCAATGCCAGGCATTTTCTCATAATACCAAGCAAATACATCTCGAAATTCCTTGAAAAGGTCGGTGTAAATTTGATCTTCTTCAGGGGAACATTCGATTCCGATGAAGAGATTCTCAATCACGTTAGGGTCCCTAGAGATGTTTATAGACATCATTTCTAAGATCACCGACATATTACCTTCGGCACGAAAGTGTGCTGGAGCCAAAGGATTCGATATCTTACAAACATCACTAGTGAATAGCTTGGATAACCTAGCTTCCACTTCCTGCAATGGAGGAAGGAAATATGAACGATGGTGTATGTCTTCCCAAGGTTGATCTACACCCATCATCACTTCAAGGATTGCTTCTTTAGAAGGTAAAACTGTATCTAAGCAGTCCAAGGCAGAGGTGGAATCAAAGGCTCAAGATGGGGCCACATAACCCTCAAACTCCTCTTCGGAAGAAGGAGCAGAGTGTTCGTCTGCAGAGTTAATAATAGACTGATATCTAAGCTCAGTTGCAGACATAGAGGATGCCATTCCATTTACTTGTCCTTCAACTAATGTGGTCGTAGGTGAAGGCAAGGTCCAAGGGTCCGAAAAATAATGAGTTCGGAAGAACCCTTCTCGATGAGACTCCTTAGATGATGAAACGACATTGATTTGAGCGATAGGAGAGGGAAACTCAAAAGTACCCATCAATGAGGAATACATCCCAACTCCTAGATTCTCATTAGGCAGGCGGGGGTTATCCACTAAGGGGACAGCAGAGTCCGAAGTTGCTTGAGGATCAACTGGACAATAATCCAACTGATCAACCTTAACGATTTTCCCTTCATGAGGAAAGAAGATGACACGAAATAGAGTCGAAACCACGGCATCCATCTCGTATACCCAATTCCTTCCTAAGAGGAGATTATAGTCTAGGTTAGCATCTATGACCTCTACTTCAACATTGATGACCTTTCCCCCAACACATATAGGAAAGGTCGGGATAATCCCATGTGGCTTCTGAGAATGGCCATCAAACGCAGTTAGAAGGGTAGGTGAAGGAACAATTGAAGGAGATCCAATGGCCTTCCAGCAAGACATCGACATGACACACGTGGAAGCTCCCTCATCAATAACAGTGCGAAAAATATTAATCTTTCAGTATGTATACTTTATCTGGAAAGCCATGTGATGAGGGAGTCGCTTTTTGACATTTAACATGTCAAAAGTGAGCACTAAAGAGTTGGTTGGATCAACTGCCCCAATTGCCGAGAGTAAAGCACTTCACTGAGCCGAACACGACTGGAGAACCTTTGAAGCGGACATGGCGCATGGACTCTGGACCAGATCCTCCATAATGGAATAATTCTGGGTAGCCCTAGCATTAGGATTGATAGTCGCGCGTTTAGCGGAACCTTTCGGTAACCGTGGTATAGTCTCAACAGGGGGTCGCTCAATATGAAGGTCGATATTTCCGGGATCAGTTTTGTCCTTGGAAGTTTCGGCTTCACCGTAGTCACGTGACTGAGTAGCCACATGTACATTAGAACCCATCATGAAAACGTTCGATGATTTTTCTCCTTCCTGGTTGCCCCCAGAGGAGGTACCAGGATTTGAACTCGCGCCAGCAAGTAATTGTTGCCCTTGGGGAAAAGGGTTGGTTAACACAGCTTGAGAACTAGAAGCCGCTTGTTACCCTAACAAGCACTGAGCGTCCTGAATCTTCAGGCAGAGATGATTTAAATGGTCTCCACTACACAACTTGCATGGAAACTTGACTTTCTTTTTAGACTCATTTCTACCCCCACCAGCATTATTGCAAGATTTATTTGTGTCAGCCTTCCCATCCGGATTCTTTTTCTTACCTCGTCCTTTCTTTTTCCCATTGGAGTTTTGATTTCCATTGGAATTATCAGATTGGATGACATTAATCGAAGAGGGTTGGGAAGACGAAGTAGTAGATGATGTGACTTGGTTGTTTGAAGTAGTTTGCAATGACAACCACTGCAATTGGCTCAACAAGTTCACCGCATTCGTGTCTACCGATCCAATGATACCATCCCCATGGCAACCTGGATTCGACTTAGCTATGTCAACCTGTGACCTAGGAGCATCTGGCAAGTATTTTTGTAGGATCCTAGACTGAGAGAAGATCAATTCTAATTGCTAGGCCCTAAAAATAGCTTGCTCCTCGGAGTAAACTCCAGACATCGAGACATCCTTAGAGATCTCAGGTTGTAAAGATTTCAAAAACCATTCGAGATGGTACTCCGGAGGGATTTTAGCTTTTATGAGGCTCTTTCTCCATCTCCATTCCTGAATATGGTCAGAAATGTGAGTTGCTATGTCCTGACAAAAATTGGCCAGATGTTTAGTTCCGGCGTCATAACGGACAAGCAACTGGAAATGATTTAAGAAAATATTCGCTAAGTTGGCAAAAGATGTAAAGCTACCCCCTGGCAACTCTATATACCATTTGGCTGCATTACCAGTCAAGGTGCACTTAAAAAGTCTCAACCTAACTAAATCATCAATAAGGGAGTTCGACGAGCACCACAAATGGAATGTGGTCACATGGTTGTTGGGGTCCTCATCGCTCCTCCCTTCGAATTTTGGAATGTCCGAAGGAAGTTTGGTTGGGACTAGAGGCCAGGCCAAATTATACTTGATTGGATCATTTGTTAACTTTGTGAGCTCTGGCAAGTTCAAAGTTGCCAGAAACGGAAGCCTCGGAGGACCTTGGGGGTTCCACCCAGACTGAGTAGAACTCCCAAAGTTCTGAAAAGATGGGCCTGGATTTTGGAAGACACCAGGCTGCCCGAAGTAACCTACAGAACCAACTGAACCAAAATGGATGCCTTGTGATCTAGCATAACTTGGAGTTTGACCAACTCTGGCCGCAAAACCTCCATCACCGGCGAAGCTTCCTCCTAAAGGATTATAAGGAGTAGACAACCCGTGATAAGGATTCGATGGAGAAGCTAGGGGAGGAATACTTCGACATGAACTAACCGTGGAGTATGGCCTATTCCCTTGTTGGCCGAGAAATTAATTTCCAGTTCACATACTACTAACCACAGGGTTAGTCCAACCTTGAAAAGGATTGCTACCTTGTCCTAAAGAAGAGAAAGGCATAGATCCAATTGTTGGGTTGGAATGTGGTATATGACCACTTCCAAAAGGAAAACCCTGGAATGAAGCTGATCCACCCATCATGGATGTGGTGACACTAAACAGAACTGACGGAATACCTTGTGAATGGGTGCCAAATGGGAAAAATCTAGAACTAAAAGCATTGGTTTGGGAGTTTCCACTCGTAGAAGGAATGGAGGTAGTCCCAACTAAAGTCGTGCTAGCAAAAGACTCGAACAAAGAAGTGGAGGGGATGGAAATAGTTCCTCCCCCTTGTACAGATGTTGGAGTCTGCACAGTCATAGCACTTGTAATAGAAGCCATGCTTCCAGTAGTGGTCATGGATGGTAAGTGCATTATGTAACCTGGAATTGACGGTCGATGCGTTGGAGACCCAACGTATTGTAACACTTCCAGATGACTAGGAGGTAGGGGAGAATTCGAAGCTGCTAATGACTGTGAGAGTTCTTCTACCTCTACATTATCTTGCGTCCAAAAGAGAACTTGAGAAAGTACAAGAGTACTTCTCTCTTGTCCTGTGGAAGTACCAGGTCTATCTTGAGCACTAATGCCCCTGAGGGGAGGATCAATCCCCGATGCGTCAGCTGCCATGGGATGAATCCCACCGACAGTATTACCTCTGCGCCTTCTAGGAGAAGGCTCTGAACTTGGTGGTGAAAGACCACAAAGTCTTCGAGACCATTTAGGCGATCGATCAGCCACTTTGAATTTTTGTTAAGATCTAACTAAAGACTGAAAAAATTGAAAGCTAGGCCAACTAGGAGCACAAAGCACACACTATAAAGTCCCTAAAGATATCAGCCAGTCAAACAACTTCCAAGTATTTTCGCTCCGAGTGATTAGGACCGGACACCAAAATACAAGAAAGTGACGTAAGGGGCATTCCGAAGATACTCTGGGATAATGACTGACCAGTCCTATCACCGAAGGTAACAGAGTGTTATAGCTCCAAATCTCACTATTATGGTTTGTGATGCTGCACTCATGGCCTAGGGAAACCCCTCCTTCCAGACTTGGTGCAAAATTTAAAAAATAATGTTTTATCCCTTATACGTGATATTGCCCTGAGTTAAACACATGTATACACGGGTAGGCATATACCCAACCCGCGTATATGTATTAAAACACTTAAAAGAATATAAAACTCCTTAATTTCCGGTGGAGATCGCGGGTTTTACCTGCTGATTACCTATTAGTGCACGTGGCCCAACTATTCCCAACCAACTCCCAACTAAAAAACTACTTTGGGAGAGGTATAAAAAGACCTCAAAGGGAAGGCCTAAAGGAGGAGAGAAGAGAGAGAAAGGTTATTATACTGAGATTTTTCCCCTAACCAGGTCTGAAGACCCTTGTGCCTTCTGCACTTCCCCCATTTGTACAGGAAACTCTTGTTTCCTTGTGTGTTGATGTTCATCCACTATTTATGACATCTCGGAGTGAGTCATGGAAGGAGATATGCTAAAGGCTTGAGGCTGGATGGATTCGGAAGGAAGCTTTACTTGGAGCGTGCGAAAGGTTGCTCAGGTGATATTATTCATTTTATGCATTTTATTTGTCTATAATAAAGAAACACGTCTTGGTTCCTGATATAAGTCTTCCTTATGTTTATGATATTCATGTTGGAATTCATATGTGAATGGTTGTTTAAAGTTCATAAGTAACTACCTTCCTTTATAACATGAAGATGATTTATTTATAAGTCTTTTTCCATATACTGCTATGTTCTTTGGAATTGGTTGTTTTGCAGGACAAAGGAGCGAAAGGGACTTGAAGAAGGGTTTGGACCCTAAAGAACCTGTTACACTAAAATTTGTCACATATGGCTCCATCAATAGTCATATTATCCTTCATGTAAAACTTCAAGAAAGAGGGAAAGTCATTAAAAATCATGTTTATCTCTGGGTACGCAGGTTCTCTCTACCTTGCCTGCGTGTACGCATCCCAAGATCATTGTACCTGCATACTTGTATGCTCTGTAAGTCAAGGGATGGGTGCGTACTCCTGTAAAGGTCAAAAGGCGCGAGTTTCATCTTAAAAAAGTTACTTGTGGTCACTTCTAGAGCATTCTAGAAGATTGTTTTACGTGTATTGAGCGCCTCCAGATGGTTCATGCATCCCTATGATAGAGGAACTTATCCCATCAAGATAGGAGCTACCCCATCCAAAAGAGGGAGTATCCCATTGATGTTGGACCTGAATAACTTCCTCTAGAACACTATAAATACAGGCATTGGGCCAGAGGAGGGGAGGTTGAAAGCTGAACATTCCAAAGGGTAGATGCTGCTGGAATTAGGACTTCCTTGTAGAAGCTTGTGAGGAGAGATTACCATCGTTTCTTGTTTCATTTGGAAGTGGGTGAGCTTATCAAAGTAAAGGAAAACTCTTGCTGGACCCCCCTAGGAGGAACTTGCACAACACCAAGGCTCAGGTTGTAATGGTTTCTTTTTTGTTTCCTTAATACAAATAAGTCCATTCTTCTCAATGATTTGTTGTTAATGAATTGTTTCATATACTCCTTGGTCTATATCTTGAATATGCTTTGTTTTATGGAATATTCAGGTGTTATGTAATCGTTTGATTGTTAGTGTATGCAGGTTTCAAAGTGAAGGAGGAGCTCATCTGGATCAACGAAGCTAGCTATACTACTACAACAATGTTGGACTTCAGGTAGGATCGAAAACACTTGGTTTCTCGTATGATAATGCATGTTTAGAGAAGGATTGCTCTTATT
>APFE031003729.1:6321-30443 GCA_000404065.3 Pinus taeda | reverse complement strand
CAAACTGTCCCAATCACGTTGATTTCTGTGCCAATGAGTGTGGCCTCCAAAAATCGAAATTCTTCCCTCAAGATTGTAGTCAACGGAGGTCAAATAGGCTTTGGTCAACGCTGATCTGTTTTCCTGAAATTTGGCCAGCAGACAATCCCAAAAATTCGTCATCCTGCCACATGTGCGAAGTAGAGAGAAGCTGCCTCCAAGCTGTATGAACCAAACAAGAGAGGAGTTAGAGAGAGAGATATGTGATGAGATGAGTGATGTTCATATGAGGAGAGAGGTCACTCCTATTTATAAACTTCGTTGAGAGTGAGGAGACAAATCTATTGGGTTTCATGAGCCTACATTTCACTGAGGCCGACCTTGACAATTTGTGCATGAGAGAGAATAAATTCAAAATTCCATTTCTGCTTGTCAGAATGAGATGATCTTTATATCAAAATTGGACCTCTCGAAAAGAGGAATCCAATGCATTAATCATCTCCATCATATGAGCTTTTCTAAGGTGGAATTTGGCCCTAGTTACCAAATTTTAACATAATTTCTTGTGAATGCTTTTTACTTCATTATATTATGATCTTCTCTTTAGTTAGATTATTATAGTGTTCTTCTTCATCAAACAACTACCAAAGCATAAACAATAAATAGACAAGAGACACAAAATATAGGCGATCAACCAAAACCTCTCCCACTTGAGAGGAAAGACCAAACGAATTCTTCTTCTTATAGAGACTTCAATTGACGAATACCAAGACTGTTGACCACAACCCCTCCAAGATCAAGTCATTCTGATGAACCCTTTTCTTGCACAAAGTCAATTTTAGTTAAACACGCCTTCCAATGATGATGGCTTTTCCTTCGACTTCCTTTTTCGAACTTGCAATGTTTTGTCTGCAATTAGATTTAACTGCAGAAACCTTAGACAATTCGTGTAGTCAATATAATGGAGAAATTGCCTTCCTTTCTTGTTCGCTTGATGAGATATCTTTACTTCAACCACTCGGCCTCCAAGATGACTCCTCCTCTACCGAAATTCAGTGTTCTATGGTGACTGTAATCTTAGCTGAGAAGTGTGCCCTAGTTGCAGATTATACATGTGGAAAGGATGTCTCAAAACAGGCCCAAAACAATTCTTCTTATAGAGACTTCAATTGAAGAATACCAAGACCATGACCAAAACCCTTGACCACAACCCCTCCAAGATCAAGTCATTATGATGAACACTTTTCTTGCACAAAGTCAACTTTAGTTAAACACGCCTTCCAATGATGATGACTTTTTCTTCGACCTCCTTTTTCGGACCTGCAATATTCTGTCTGCAATTAGATTTTACTGCAGAAACCCTAGATAATTCGTGTAGTCAAGATAATGGAGAAATTGCCTTCCTTTCTTCTTTGCTTGATGAGATATCTTTACTTCAACCACTCGGCCTCCAAGATGACTCCTCCTCTACCGATATTCAATCTTCTATGGCGGCTGTAATCTTAGCTGAGAAGTGTGCCCTAGTTGCAGATCATACGTGTGGAAAGGATGTCTCAAAACAGGCCCAAAACAATTCTTTTTTTCGTTCTTCCTTTTTGTTGTTCCTTCTCTATGGTATAGGACTCCTTATTGTTGCTAGATTGAACTTCTGTGATTGCTTCTATGTGTCCTTTGAGAGAGGCCGAGTCGTCCTTTATATATGCGTTGTTGGGCTTCCACAATAGGCTGATATCTCTTGGCAGGCCGACTTGATGAAGTTTCTAGGCCTACTTGATTTGTGGTTTGTATCCTTGATCCTTGAGGGGTTTCCTTTACAATTTTAGACTCATATTGACTCAAATAAATATGTAACATACCCAAGAACGGTTATTTATACATGACGAAAATTCTTCTGACTCTATAGACTCAATGACATCGTAGAAGCTCTCAAAGGGAGCTTGACCTAAAATAAAGTTCCCTTGAGCATGAAACCCATGCCTCAAGAAACAATAATTCTAAATTTATTTTTCTCTTTTCATTGAATACATAAAATCAACGTTCCATATGTCATTGTGAAGACCGAACCTAGTTACATATTTCAACATATAGATGAGCTAGGGTCCTATTTGCATGATCTTCAATGGGTTGAAGAATGTACTATTGAATCACCATTCTTTTTTAGAGAGGAGACTGAGATCACCACTACCTCAGGGTACAATTTGGGAGTACAATTCTTAGGGCCTCACTTCATTCTTTTTATGCTTTAGTTGAGATAGTGCAGATCCTTCTCCTTAGACACAACATCAATTGTGAGCAGGCAATACTCCAACACATCATTCTTTCAGATTTCGGTGCCCAACCCTTCTAACTTGAGACTATTTTCCTCCTTGTTTCACTTCTGCAATGCATTCGGAGTTCATCTGAGTTTGTTACCTTATCTAGCCCTCCTGGCTGTACCCAGTGTTGGTTTGTAGGGGTCTCAAACATTTTGGAGTCCATATGTATTTCAATGGACTGGCATATTCTGTTTAGAAAGTCCCTAGATGCACTTGGCGACTTCTTACCTACCAGGCAGATTTTGAACATGATCATCTAGGACAACATTTGCAGACAATTTATGTAGGTCACTTGGACAAATCCCCAAGGTGGGTTACATTTGAAGATGGCCTTCTATGTTGAGCACTTAGTGGAGGTGAGAATGGAATCCTTATCCAAACCCCATATTCATCTCATTACTTTGTTCACTCTTTTCGTATTTGCTTGGGCTAGATCTAAGTCAGCTTGCATATACTTTGAGTTGAGATGGATCACCAAATTGTATGGGTAGAGAGGATTTACCAACTCTGTCATCTTTGTGAGGTTGAGATAAAGGAGCAGTTAATGTCCTACCCCATCTATTATGACATCTGTGGGAGGTTCCATTGTCTATTTAGGGGGATTCAGACCTTCTCCAGTTTTTTCAGGTACCCCAACCACAGATGTCTAGCCTTATACATGCAAGAGGTCTTCAGGCTTCATGCCCACATCCTCCAGCCTCCTCATAGACCGGATTCAACCAAGAGGATTACTTCCTTCTTTACGGTGCTAATAGCGTTGCCTCCAATTCTAGGTCAATGTGGACGCAAGGGACCATCCCTGCCTCCATAGAGATCTTAGCTTCATTGCTGAACCATATCGCTTACTGCAGGTAGATGAGATCACCTGGGCCTTAGTAGATGGTTATCTCTTCCAAATAGTTGTGCAGTGGGTGGTCCAACTCTTCTCCTACCTCTTCCTCTGTACTTCATTCTATCTGAGAATTCTTCATTTGGCCTCGGATGTTAGGAGAGATTAATTAGTGGACCATGATATACCTGTACTTGAGTTCTCCAGTTCTCAAATCCTTTCCTTCTGTAGTATGTACATCTCCCTCCCAGTGCAGCTGCCTGTGCTCGGAGTCAAGGGTTTTTCATGCTTTAGCATAGATCTCATGCTTTACTTTACCTTTTGTATCTTGCTCTTTATTTAGGAGACATTTTGCCATTTTGGTGCTACTGCTTTGTAATGATATCATTGTACTTAGCAGTCCTATTAACCTACTTTTGTGGGCATCTGTTGGAAATTAATAAAATTATCTTATCTCATCTACATTTTCGCATATGTAACTATCTGATAATTACTGTCACTTTGCAAACAAGCTGTTTGTGAATGCCTCACAGGTAAATAATATTATAAAAAGTATTTCACATGCAGTCTCACCTTTATAACACTTACATTCAGCTTGTCTTCATCTGATAAATGGGCAAAGATCATTTCATTGAATCCCTATAACTTTATCTTGGAATGTTTGGAGGTCTGTAGTACTATCCCCTTAGGTTTCTTCTGGAAGATGAACCCAGATAAGTGGTAAAATGTCCTCTTGAAAGATCAGTATAAAGGCTTGATGCTTTGATCCTATATCTCCCTTTCAATTTTATGAAGTGTGGGACAATCCTTTGTCCAAGATGGTCTAGACTCTGGATTCGTCAAAATGATGTAATCCTTCTGCATGATTACCGTTCCTATACAATGTAATTTAGTGGACCAAATAGCTTGGAATTTGCAGATATCTGAAGCTGCTTTGACAATTTTCCCCGAGAATTGCTTGGCTTTTTTATACAAGTATACAAAAATCTACTGAGTTTTGCCTAGAATTGTTACCATTGTAGTATATAACTGACCTGCAGTGTAATCACCTTGAGTTCATCTTTCAATAATTTGGCATTGTCAGCTACGGTTCATTCCCAGTACAAAGGCACTGTTCAACATTCGTTGCACTGTTTGCTAGTTTCAATCCTACTTCAGCTCTGTGAGCATCCCCTGATGGACTGAGAGCTAGGGGGACTGTTCACAATTGTGAGAAATTGGTAATTCTGATTAATGCTCATGTGATATAGGCCTTTCGTTAATAACTTACTCGATTTAGATAATCTTAAAAATAAGATTTCATGTTGAACTATTAATGTAGAACTCCCTTGACTCTTTATTAAGCATTTGTGGGGTAGCCGTAGCAATCTATGTGGTGTTGACTACGGGAAATACTCCATGGTTAAAGCACACTTGAGCCATGAAGTCTGGAATGGGTGACCTTCTCAGGAAGTCCTTGTTATTGGTGCAAGTCCCAAAGGTGATGGTTGATGCTATGTGATTCATTTTGCTATTTTCAGTCCCGATTCTTCACCCCTGATGCAATGAGTGTTAAGTGGACTATTCAAAATCATAAGAAGTTGATCATTCTGACTAGTGCTAATGGGGCATATAGGTATGCATTTGTGACACTCTACCCAAGTAGTCCCAAAAATGATATTTCATATGTTGGACTGTGAAAGGTCCCCAAAGGTTGTACTTGTTACATTTTAATCACTTGGTCTCCGTTTTATCGGTGCTGCCTGTATACATTTTTGTAGTGATATATTTGAGAGCTTTGCAATTTTTTTAATGGAAATTGCTATGGTCAAAATTAACTAGCTAGTAAATTCTATTTTCGTACATCTAAAGTACTTCAAGACAAAATACCGTCCTTTTCTAGGAAGCATGTTTAGACTTTTAAAGTTTTATAATAACGTTAATTAGTAATTTTCCTGTTATCTTTGTCCATGCTGATGTTAACGTTTTCATATTGCAGAGTTTAAAGCACAATCCAAATGGAAGATTTGTTGTTGTATGTGGTGATGGTGAATACATAATTTATACGGCACTGGCATGGAGGAATAGATCCTTTGGATCTGCACTTGAATTTGTTTGGGCTTCAGATGGAGAATATGCAGTTCGAGAAAGTACTTCCAAGATCAAGATTTTTAGCAAGACATTTCAGGTTTGTCTTCATTGAAAATGTCAAGATTGTGTTCAGCAAGAGTTAGTCACTACAATATTGTAATGGTTTTACCCTATTATAATATTTAATTCGTAATCACATTTATGAATAGATTTGCATAGCATGATCAATACTCAAGTCAGAAGACAAAACCAAATTGTAAATCAATATAGTGAACAGTTTGTCTTCTTTCCGGATTGGCTTCTAATGGTTTGATTGAAGTGAAATATGTCAGTCCTTTTATAGAGAAAGTTACGTCTATCACGGTTCCCTTTTTGAGGACTACACCATAACTTCATCTTGTAACATTCTCAATTTTCTTGTAAGCTCCAACTTCTTACTTATAGTTTATACATGAACTATTGAATTATAGGCATTGTTATCAGAACTGGTTGAACTTGCTGGTTCTAACTGGCTTTGAGGATTTCCAGCCTGAACCTGTGATTCAAATTGGTTTGGGCTGGTTTTGTTCTGAACCAGTCAAAACCAGTTAGATCATCCAGTTCAAGTAAAAAAACAGTGAAAATTGGCTGATTTGACTGGTTTTGTACTGATGCATCTCCACCACCCTCCAAAAAACAAAAAATTGAAGAAAAACGAAAAATGCACACCCTACAACTATCCTAATACCTATTTTTCATGTATTTAATAATGGTCTCCTTGTATTGTGGATGGGTTAACCTAGATGACATCTAGCTGCTTCCATTGCGATAAGATACATTGGCCTTGGATCTTCAAAGGCATTGGGTCAAGATGCTGAGCATACCCATGTAAAGAATCTAGATTCATATGATTTAGTTTGATTTGATTCTATAGTATGATTATTTTTGGCCTCTAGATATTATTTTGAGCAGTTATGCAAACATTGTCAATTTATTGGGGAATTTTATAATATTCTGTTGTGTTTGCTCTGAAATGAAAAATTGCCCTTGTGATTTTTGTGTGCGCCAATTTTGAACATTGTCAACTGTTTTTGGATGATTTTTAAAATGCTTATATTTTATACTTTTTTAAAGTTTGGTGATTTTTGTTGATATTTTCTCTATTTTTCCAATGTCACTAGTTGAAATTTTCTTGAGTTTCTGCTTGTTGCTAATGTTTGCAACATTTATTTAGAGTCTCAATGCTTATGTGTTTTGGTTCACATCTGTATTACATTCAATGCTACTTTGCTATATTCACCCTAGATACATGAGAAAAATTGCATATTTATGGTCTAATTTTTTTTACACACACACATGCAGTAAATTGAATTTTTTTGTCGGCTATTTTTTTTTGGTTTTATAGCCTGGTTTGTAGGGTTGACCAGTTTAGTTCTGGTTCCAATCTTGGTAATATGGATTGTATATAATGCAATTGATATTTCACAAATATTGCTGCAACTAAAATATATGATGGCATTTAAAGGATTACTCATATATATTCTAATGTAAACAATATTTTTTTCCTCGAGTTTTTATAGCCTGGTTTGTAGGGTTGACCATTTTGGTTCTGGTTCCAATCTTGTTAGCATTGATTGTAGATAATGCGATTGAAATTCCACAAATATTGCTGCAAGGCAAATATATGATGTTATTTAAAGGATTACTCATATATTCTGATGTAAACAATATTATTTTCCTTGAGTTTTTCTTTCTTATGTGAAGTAACCATTAGGGCTTATTACACGAATTTTCATTATTTGATATGCAGAAAATATTATCTCAATTTGGGAATAAAAAACATTGTACTTGTAAGTGCAATCCTTTGAATAAGTTTGTGAGTGTTGCTGTTTTAAGCATTGAAAGTTGTTTTGTTTTCTACATTGAGTCCTAAAATTTATAAGATGATATCTACATAAAATAAATTGTCAACTTCTTATTAACATTAGAAGAAAATTATGCTGACGGTCTTGGGATCAAAACAAATCTAGTCTTTTGCAAAAGATCTTAGATGACTTAAATGGAAGGCATGAATTGATTTTTGTAGGCAGAATGACTACCTTCTTCTCCACAGTTTGTGAAATGAACATGGTTCATTCACTAAAAAAATATCCAGCATAAGTAAGGCAATAAACAGAAATCCATGAAGTAAAAAATAATAAAATATATAATTATAATAAGATGTGATCGAATGATATGATATGTTTTACAATGATGAGTGACCTTGGTATTTGTAGTGTCCTCAAATGAGCTTTCACGTAAAGTCATGTCTTTATGTGATGCAATTTTCAATAATTAATATCCTAAGTGATATATATATATATAATATTTTATTTTTATATACATAACATTTCCTTCCCCTTTGAAATGCTTCGTCCTCAAAGCATGTTAATTGATAGATTTCATCTTTTGTTATGGGTCAACACTTTCTCATGATTCTCTGTTTCTCTGAAGTTGTGATGGTTGATGAGATAAGATGATATGGTCTTTTAAGCTTTGAGCAGAATTGTTGAATTGTCAAAGGACCTAACCACTCAAATTTGATCTTCTGTGGGATTGTGCATTTATAAGGTACTTGGAATGAACTTGTTGTATTGTGATTCCCAAGACGACCTCTACTTTGAGACCAAATTGTAGTGGAACTAACATTCTTAAGAATATAGTTTGAATATTGTCTTTGTTTCCAACAATGTGTAGAAAAATTTAGGTCCCTGTATCCCCTCCGGTTTTAGTTTGTTTTGCACATCACTGTTTAATGCCCACAACCCATTCCACTGTAGCTGATATATAAACATGAATATGCATTCAAATAAAAAATATGCTAAGCTACCTCTGATCTTTAACTTTCACTTTCAGCGGATAAAATAAATTTCACACAAGCATCCCAACAAATGAACACTTGTTTTTGGTCAATCTCTGACCCTGGAAAAACCCACAAGGGGAAAACCAGTGTAGAAGAGAATTTTATTGCAAATATCAGAGAATTAATTATGGCATTAAATGACAGGGGTACTTATCTCTCACCTTTAAAATTGTGCCAGCCTCTATGAGATTGTATCAGTCTGGAAATTCGTGCCACATGTTCAGTCATCAATGCATTGAAACTCATGCCACAGACTAAACTTTCCAGCATCAAATCTCATGCTTCTGATCAGTTTCCTCTGCTCAGAAAAATGAGCCACTGGACTGACAATTTAACCCTCAAACTTCACACACAGACTGCTTCTGAAAAACTTGCTGAGATGCCACCTTCATCACTTCGAAATTCACGCTGAGACTCTCTCTCAGCTCCTCGGATTGTGTGCTAGAACCAGCAAGTAGTTTCTTGAACTGCGTGCCAACAGTCAGCTTTTAAACCCCAAAAATCGTGTCTCAGGTCTTCACTCTCCCCCTCGAATTTTGTGCAATCATACTAGTCTTTTCTGTATAAAAAACTGAACCTCTGTCTGACTGATATATGTTGGATTTTCTAAGTCTTAACTGTTAGAAATCCTTCCTGTACTTTCTGATTTATTTCTTCCTACTTGTTCTGTTAATTAACAAGTTATTTACCATGTAAATACTGAAAATAAAGACAAGTACAGTCTCAACACATACAGATCATCAACTGAAGGAAAAACAAGCACACAAGTGACACCGTTATTTTTGGACTAATGCCCCCAGAAAAACCCAATGTGGGAAAACTGGTGCAGCTATCTGAGGGTTTTATTATTAAGCAGTTTCATAATACAATCTGGGTGCCAGAAATGGCTCACCCAACAGAGAATGGCCTTGGCAGTGGTACCTCTCAGTCGGAGACAGATATCAGCCCCAATCTGCCCCACAAAATCTCCCAGCGTCAACCTCTAGGGTCTGCGTCAGCCTCTCTGGCCCAGCGTCAGCCTTTGGAGCCTATGCGTCTCCCACGCTGGCCCTCCTCAGGCTCTGTGCAGCTCCTAGCTGCCTCTGTGTGGCCCCCGACTGCTTCTGCGTGGCCTCTGGCTGGCTCTGCGTGGACCCTCTCCTGGCTTCTGCGCTGCTGATCCTGGTACTGTCTTTGCCTCTCTGCTACTGCATTCACTGCCCTTCAGTTGCAACTTTGATAACTCCTTCTATTTCCTCGGCGAGCCCTGCCCCAGAAAATCAAATTCTTGATCAACTCGGTGTGTTCTCCAAGTGACCCTTAAGCCTCCTCTTATACTTTTCTCGTTGACAATTCAACGACCGAGATTAAGTCCCTAATCAATGGCTAAGATTAGATCTGGCTTGATCCATGACTTTTGGACCATTCTAACTCAGTTTTGTATTAATTCACATTAATATTTTATTTTCCCTAGGTTTAGACTTAGAGACTTCATTAAAAATATTAATTATTTTAATATCTCACTGGTTAGATTTTGCCCAAACCATTTCTGGGTATTGGAGATCTCATGTGTTTTAGCCTCTCCAACAATTTTCGTGGCTAGAGTACATTTGATGCTACCCCAAATCAACACTCCCTCTTAGCGAGGACTATGCTCTAGTAATACTCCTCTCTGAGCATCACCCTGATCATCTGGCATCGGTCCCTGTGTTGATGCTAGGCCTGTTGCCCAATATCCTCTGCACTGCTGCATCATGTACTACTACCCATGGCCCTACAACTGCCATTGTTGCATTTGTATGGCAACTCCCTCTGCATCCATGCTGCTGCCCATAGCCCTGCCACTGCCACAACTGCATTTGCACTGCAACCCCTCTCATCATGCTGCATTGTGTTGCCCATAGCACTGCCACTGCTAACTGCTGCACTGCAACTTAGTTACTGAGAAGTAACTGATCTCCCAACTTTGACATCTCCATCAGGCTAGAAACACTCTTGATGCTGAAGCTCCCTCTGTCATTGGCTAGTGCTCCCTCTCTGACCTCTGCGCTGCTGCAACAACTCTGTGCATCTTGCACTGCTGCCTCACGTTGTCCTGGGACTCTTGCACTGTAGCTCCCTCTGTCCCTCTATCCACATCTGTCAGTCCTGCTGCTCCTCTTCGGGGCTCTCATAGCAAGGTATAATCTAAGAGGTTGGGTATCTCGAGGATCCTGCCCCTCATCGCTTGTAGTCCATCTGACTACAGCTCGATGTCTCCCCACTTCCTCTCAGGTGGCGCATGAGCACTCATGGCACAGTCATCATTTGTCTCCACTTCTCTCTCTGCCCTTGCTGGCGCAGCCTTGGTCTCAGGAGCCTCTCCCTTGTTCTTCTTTCATGGACAATGGTTCGCATAGTGACCTAGTTCCCCATAGTGGAAGCATTTGACCTTGGAGAGGTCCTTCTTCTTCCGTTTCTCCTGCTTTCCCTCAGATGCTATGGCAACATCCTCCTCTTCCTCCTCCTTGATTCTGAGCCCCTTGTCGTTGCTTCCTGCCTTGGTTAGCCTTCTGATCTCTTCTTGACGAAGAGCTGCCCACAGTTCCTCCCAATCTGGAAGGGTCGACCTGCCCAGTATGCTCTAGACAAATACCTCCCAATCCTTTGAGACTGCGTTAAATGCGGTCCTCACCAACATCTCCTTAACCGGTGTGGCCAGTTGATCCCAGATCTCCTTCAATCAACTAAGGAAGGTGTCTATATGTTCTCCCTTCTGCATTTGGTATGACCGCAACTGATTTTCTAATAGCATCTTCCTCTGCATGGAAGTATGCTGATACAATTTCGTTAGGGCCTCCCACATCGCATTTGTCGTGTACTTTTCAGCAATATGTGGTACTACATGGTCCTTGACCCCATCAAGGATGATGCTCTTGGCTCTCGCCATTGTCTCCTCGTACTTTTCGTTCTCAGTCGAGTCAACTGGGATCACTATCATGTTCAAGGCGAAGTGCTTAAGACGATTCCTGTCTAGAATGGACAAGATCCTGGCCTTCCAGACTACGAAGTTTGAGGCTCCGTCCAGTCTGTCCTGATCTCTTACCACATTTACTACCATTTCGTTGCTCCTCTTTCGACTCTTCTGAGTCTCTCTACTTCCCTCCTGGAATTTCTCGGTGTGACTCTCTTTGAGCCTCGATTTCCCTCCTAGAAACCCCTCTGCAAAGTCGAAATGCCTCCACTCTAATCGTTAGTGCAGCTGCATCATTGATCTGGATTTCTTGGCTAGAAATCCTTGACAGCAACTCCCTCCTCCTTGGTCTTGCCCTATTAGGTACTGTTCTGACCACATTACCCCACCAGCTTCACTCTGTAACTTACCCACAACCTCCTATGCCTCAACAAACTGAAGGTTAGAGCCTCTAGGCTCTGCACAATCCCGACACCAGCAAAATCTGCACCTCCTGGCCATGGGCGTCAATCCTTCCTGACTGAGAAAGGTGACTGGGCACTGCATAGGTCAGGTTTGCTCCTCTTTGCCACTGTGTTGATCCTCTTCCCAGCTCGAACTGATGACACAGGCACTGTGTCACCCCTTCCTTGCTGCTTTTCCGCTAGGAACAACTTCTGTCACTCGGAACAACTGTTTCTGCTGCTGCTGCTCTGCTCAGCCGATGCCCTCAGTTATCCTGTGATCTGCAACAATGCTCTGATGCCATGTTGGAATTTCTAAGTCTAACTGTTAGAAATCCTTCTTGTACTTTCTGATTTATTTCTTCCTACTTGTTCTCTTAATTAACAAGTTATTTACCATGTAAATACTAAAAATAAATACAAGTATAGTCTCAACACATACAGATCATCAATTGAAGGAAAAATAAGCACACAAGTGACATCATTATTTTTGGACTAATGTCCACGGAAAAACCCAATGCGGAAAAATTGGTGCAGCGATCTGAGGGTTTTATTATTAAGTAGTTTCATAATACAATCTGGGTGCCAGAAATAGGTCACCCGACAGAGAATGCCCTCTGCAGTAGTACCTCTCACTCGGAGACAGATATCAGCCCCAATATGCCCCACGAAATCTCTTAGCGTCAACATCTAGGGTCTGCGTCAGCCACTCTGGCCCAGCATCTCTTGGCTCTGCATCAGCCTCTCTAGGCTTTGCGTCAGCCTTTGGAGCCTCTGCGTCTCCCACGCTGCCCCTCCTTAGGCTCTACACAGCGCCTGGCTACCTTTGCGTGGCCTTTGGCTGCTTCTGCGTGGCCTCTAGTAGGCTCTGTGTCAACCCTCTCCCGGCTCTGCACTCTCTCTGGTACTGACTCTGCCTCTTTGGTATGTATTCACTGCCCCTTGTTGCTGATCGCTGATTCTATCTCTCTTAGCAAACCCCGCTCTAGAGAATAGAATGATTGATCACTCTGGTGTGTTCTCCAAGTGACCCTTAAGCCTCCTCTTATACTTTTCTCGTTGACAATTCAACGACCGAGATTAAGTCCCTAATCAATGGCTAAGATTAGATCTGGCTTGATCCACGACTTTTGGACCATTCTAACTAAGTTTTATATTAATTGACATTAATATTTTATTTTCCCTGAGTTTAGACTTAGGGACTTCATTAAAAATATTAATTATTTTAATATCTCCCAAACTGGTTAGATTCTGCCCAAACCATTTATAGGTATTGGAGATCTCATGTGCTTTAGCCTCTCCACCAATTTTCGTGGCTAGAGCACATCTGACGCTACCCCAAATCAACAATATCACCTCAAATTCTGCGCTGCCCCTCCTTGGTTTTTGGGCTTGTAAGAACAGTAATAAATGCACTGGCCCTCCTTGAAACTCGCACTGGAAATGAGTGTTGTAGCAGCCTCCTCTTCCTCGTTTTCCGTGTTGCTCTACAGGACTAGGAACTCAGGTCTATTGGTCTTCTCTTCATTGCTGTATTAACTCATTCTCTCCACCTGCAAATGGCTATCACAACCCCTTTCTCCTTCAGCAAAATCACTGCTGTAGGTTCTCTTCTTTGGCTATCTCGACCCATTTTCCCTTCAGCAAAATCACTACTGTAGGTTCTCTTCTTTGGCTATCTCGGCCCTTTTTCCTTGAGCAAAATAATTGTTGTAGGTTCTCTTCTTTGGCTATCTCAGCCTCCTCTTCTCCAACCTTGCAATTGAAGAATGAATGAGCTCTCCTTGCCCTTTTCCCTTTTTAGTCTCTCATAATGAGGTGAAGCCCTAACCCTATGATCAAGGGTTGAGATTAGATCTTAGCTCTCCTTGATCAAGGGTGGAGATTTAATCTCCCATTGACCCCCCTTTCATGTCCCCCCTTCATTAAGAGCCTCCTTAGTCACTTTAATGTTGGTTTTCTACCTTGTACCTTCTTCCCTTTTCCGTTTTTGTTTTGTACCTTGTACCTTTCTGTACCTTGTATCTTTTGCTTCTAGAAGGTTGGAGAGGGATCCATTAAGTCTTTAAAAGAGGGGGAAAGCAAGTCATTTGGGCATCTTGGATTTGGAGTATTTTCTTGTGGAGAGTTTCTAGGAGCTTGGGTTTCAGGATCGGAGTTTCTTGGTGTGTTGGATGAAACCCCAACTCATTGTTGTGGATATTTCATTCAGGGATCTCATTGGGTTTTATCAGCATCAGTTAGTGAGCAGATCTGGAGCAGATTTATGGATTGAAGTGGGGATCACTCATATATCCAATTTGGGCGTCATTTTCGATTGCAGTTTTGGAGGCTAGGATTGGTATTGCAACAACTATTTGGAGGCCATCTTAGATATTTTCCAGCTCAGCGATTGGTAGTTGTATTGGCATGTAATATGTTCTCATTAATATAATAAGGCTTAGTTTGTTGTTATTCTTCCCATGTATTTTGAGTTGCAGACTTTGTGGGGTTTTCATGTTGTAAAAGTTATTTGTTTCTGAGAATTTTTTCCGTGACAATCACGTCAGAACTCATTTCATTGTGTTTGTCGATAATTTCATGGTGTAAGTTATGCAATTCCATTGGTTTTTAATAAAGGAATTTACGGTGAAATTTTTTGAAGTAAAATTTTGCAAGTCTTGGTCAAATTTTTATTTGGGGATATTACAGTGGTATTAGCGCTAGTTTTCGTGCCAGCTTGAGGATTTATTGCAGATCGGGCCAAGTTTTCCATATTGCTTAAAATTCGTTGTCATGCCAGAAGACCAAATTCCGAATTGAGTTCTCGAAGAGCATTTGTTGCACAATATTTTAATTGTCAAATTTTGAAGGTCAAAGAGGTTAGAACTACATCCAAACTGTGTCAAATTATTGAAGCAACGTCCAATGATACATTCGCTTCCTTGCAGGGATCAAAGATAATTTAAGGAGGCTGAGTCTATCGCCGTGATAGGAGCCGTTCTTGGTTTTTTGCCTAGCCGAGATTGTGGGAACGAGTTTGCAATGATGTGTGTGTTATTCAAGGGTTAAGTACACTTGTGGCACGACACTACCATTGGAGTTGAGCCATCCAAAGTGATTCGCTAAGGGGCAGAATTCATATTGCAAAATGGCAATATTGACGAACGCAAATTTGTAGTTGATTGCCAATTTGTTAAAGAGTGAATGAATGGCCAAGTGAAACATAAAGTATTTGACATGTCACATTCTCCTGTCACTGAGGAGAAGCGAATGTTGTTGGCGGATCATGTGTTTTGCTGAGTTTAAAAGTAGGATTGTGGCCATGGGCACGATCTCTTTATTTACCACACCGGATCACTATAAAGGAAGAAGCAGACTGTGCTGTGCCATTGTTGAAGCTTGCCAACTGGATCAATAATAGATAGGGCAAGCTGATATGATAAAGATTGAGGGCTGAATTGCATGTAGCAAATCAACTATCTTGGAGTCGAGGATTATCAGACTTAAAGAAAGAACGAAGTCGCCTGGGGCAATATCAGTTGTTTTGGGTTGATTATTGAAGGGTCGCTGTACCATTATACGTGGAAGGGAAATCGAGTTAAATCTTGGGTGCCATTACAATTGTTGGAGGGGTCGTACCACTGTTTTAAGATCCGGCTGGCTCGGATCCAACTCGGCCGAGTTGATCCGAGCCAGAAAATTTTTTCTAACTCAGCAGAAAAACCAGTTCGGGAGGCTGAGTCATGACTGACTCGGTCAACCCGGCCGTTTCCGCATCTACTCGGCCGAGTCATTAAATCCGGCCAATCACCCAAAAAAAACAGTGATTTTTCTAATTTTTTTTAAACTTTTTAACATTTAGCTGATTGTTGGGGACTCCAAAGTGTTTCCTAAATTGGTTAAGTGTTATTTGGGGTCCATTCCCCTCTCCCAAACCCTATTTAACCCACTCAAATGCTCTCATTCTCTCACAACCATCTCATGCATTTGAGTGAGAACTTTAGTGAGAGTTAGTGAGCAATTCTTGAGTTTGTTTTTGGAGCAGCAGTGATGAGTCTTGGGCAAGCATTGTAGCTGGAGTGAGGAGCTTATTGGGCAGTCGTTTGGAGCAGCATTGACGAGTTGATTTTTGGAGCAAGCTTGAGGAGGCAGTTTGTGCCTGGAGGTATTTTTTTCACTTCTACGAATCTGTTTTTGCTTATTAAATTTTAGGTGCATATCTAGAAAGCCTAGAGAGTGTTTTTTGTGAAAGAAATGAACATTGAATCAATGTTTTTTTTTCATTTTCAGATTGTTTGCTTTCTTTTCCTAGTCAAAAAATGACACCTAGAGCGAGAGATCTTGCTTGGGCATATATTGAAATGGTTGATAGTCAAATGCATTGCAAATTTTGCCAAAGGAAAATTAAGGAAGGTCTTGGGGGCATTAATAGGCTGAAACAACACTTGGCGGGGATTAGAGGCCAAATTACTCCATGTGCCTCACCAGAAATTGGGGAGATTAGGAAGCAATTGTTAGCCAGCTTTGAGAAGTTTAAAGAAGATAAGGCTAGGGAAAGAGAGTTAGAGGCTGAAATTGGGAGGAAGAGGGAGATACAAAAAATGATGGCTACCAACCCCCATTATGATTTTGAGGGTTCTTCCTCTATCCCTCATACTGATGCATCCAACCCTTTCCGATATGTTCCTCCCTCTTTTGGTTCTGTTCAAGATAAGGGAAAGGGTAGAATGAAAAAGGGTGATATGACTATCAAAAGTTATTTCACTCCCTCCTCTCCATCAGATGCACATGGTCCTCAAGCTAGTAAAAGTCAGATACGGCCCACTTTAGATGACCATTGGAAGAAAGAATTGAGGGAGACTGCTTGTGATTACATAGCTAGATGGTGGTATGATGCTGATATCCCCTTCAATGCTTCCCGTTCACCATATTATGAGCCTATGTTTGATGCCATACATGTTGCTGGAAAAGGCTTCAAAGGCCCTACTATACATGAGCTAAGGGGGTATCATTTGTAGAAAGAAATTGACTCCATTAATGAGTATTTGAAAGATTTCAAGGACTCATGGGCAAGAACAGGATGTACCATCTTGTCAGATGGATGGACTGATCAAAGAAACCGTACCATCATAAACTTTCTTGTCTTCTTCCCACGGGGAACCATGTTTTTAAAATCAGTTGATGCATCTGATAAGGTAAAAGATGGGCAATTGTTGTTTCAGCTATTGGATGAGGTTGTTGAGCAGGTGGGGGTGGCTAATGTTGTTCAAGTCAACACAGATAATGCCTCTAACTATGTTCTTGCTAATAAACTGGTAGAGGAAAAACACAAGACCATCTTTTGGACCCCATGTGCTGCACATTGCATAGACCTCATGCTTGAGGATATTGGAAAAATAGATTGGGTCAAAAACACTGTAGATCATGCCAAAAGCATAACAAAATTTATCTACAATCATTCATTGATTTTGAGCCTCATGAGGAAACACACTGGGGGCAGGGATTTTATTAGGCCGGCCATCACTAGATTTGCTACTCATTTTTTGACATTGCAATCTATGCTTTCCAAAAATAGAAACTTGCAAAAGATGTTTTCCAGTGATGAATGGAATTAAAGCAATTGGTCTAACAAACCGGAAGGCAAAGAATTGAAAAAGAAAGTTAATGAAGAAACTTTTTGGAGAAAGGCAGCTGAGATTGTGAAGTTTGCTGAGCCACTGGTTAACGTGTTGAGGTTGGTGGATGGGGAAAGGTTGGCTATGGGCTTCATTTATGAAGCTATGGATCAAGAAAAGGAGCAAATAAAGAGGGCATACAAGAATAGAGTGGCTAAGTATGGGCCCATTTGGGCAATCATTGATGAAAGATGGAACAATCAACTCCATCGCACTATACATGCAGCTGGGTATTTTTTGAACCCATGGTATCATTATAAAGCTAAGGAGTCAGGAGCTTTGAGGGTGGAGGTCAGAGATGGACTGATTGACTGCATTGATTTCATGATCCTGTTAGATTCTAATCAGCTCGAGATACACCGACAGGTCACGACTTTCAGCAATGCCTTGGGTACCTTTGGGAAGAACCTAACAAAGATTGCAAAAGAAGCAGATGAGCTAGGTAAACAAAAATTTCAATTTTCAAATTCTTAATAGTTTTTCTTTTTTTTTTTTTTTTAATTTTGTTAAATCGTTTATAATTTGGAAGTTGGATATAATTTGTAATTTTGTTGAGCTATGTTTTTTGCAGCACAGTGGTGGGAGGCTTTTGGTGGCCATTGTCCTGAATGCAGAAGTTTGCAATTCGTATTTTGAGTCAAACTTGCAGAGCTACTGGGTGTGAGCGCAATTGGTCTGTCTTTGAGAGGATTCACACAAAGAAGAGAAACCATTTGGATCAAAAACGGTTAAATGATCTAGTCTATGTCCAATACAACCTCCAGCTCAGACGAAACCAATTGCTGAACAAAAGACCTGATTCAGATCCCATTGTGTTGAAAGACATTGATCCAACATCAAATTGGGTAGTGGAGAGTCATCCAGCAGAGTTTGATCCTGATGAGGATCTTGATTTAGATTTAGATATCGAGGCATCAGTTGAACATGATGTTCAGTTGAATGCAGATCCCGATCCACCTGTACTACCAGCCTGAGTCTCACAGCCAGCAAGGACTCCAGTTGCAGGCGTTTCCTCTGCTCAGCCACGACAGAAGCGCAGCCGTATATCTTCTCTATCTCAGCTTGCATCTATTGCACAGCCTGCTAGTGGTACCACTTCTACAGTTGCAGTTGGAGATGATGATGATGAGGAGGAGCCATGGGCCCCCCTGTCTGACTCTGATGATGATTCAGAGATTGATCGACATGATCTTGGCTCCTCTGGCAGTAGCTACTAGCCAGTAGTACTGGAGTCTGGTCATAGTTTACTTTTGCTGTAGAGGCCATTTCTAGCCTCTTTGATTATGTGTTTTTTGTTTTGAATCTTTGATCACGTATGACTATGTATTGCCATTGGACAGTGCATTGGGTGCCATTTTGATATAATGGATATATTCATGAGCCTACTTTGATCATATGTTGTGTTCCATCTATATTATAACGCTGTGTGTTTGGAAACATGAATGAAAATCTTTAAAATTATGTTTTTTTTATAAAAAATATAAATATTTAATGTATTTTTTACAACGACCGAGTCATTGAAATCGAGCCGGCCGAGTCGGAGTCGGAGTCGATCCTCGGCTGAGTCGGAGTTTTAAAAAATTGGGTCATACTGCTCAAATTCAGGACAATTTGTTGCCAACAACCAAATTCCTTGTGTCAAATTGTTATTGCCATGTTGGGTTGAGTATGAAATCGCCTTGGAGCTAAATTTCGTGTTGATTAAATCAGGTGAAATTGTTATTATCAGAATTGGAGCCGGGTTCCCACTACCAAATTGAGCCGGTTCAGATTCTGTCATGTCAGGGCTGATTGAGGGCAGTTCCTTATTGCTAAGTCAAGGTGGAGTTTGGTGATTGTCGGGACCGAGAACCAGTCCAAACTCCATCATGTGACACCTGGTTGACCAAGAGTTGAGATTTTTGACTAATCGAATCGATAATTCATTGAAAGCTGACATATGTTTTGCTAGTCTATCTTCTTGCCTGATGAGAGGAGCCAAATCGTATAACTGGCATGAGGCTGCAATGATTCACAGAGTCTGCCAGTTAATTAGCAGAGGTTGTGCGACCAGACTTATCAAAGTACACCATAGATCCCAACGACTGTACCTGTAGCAGAGCACAGATTGTTTGAAGGGATGTGACTTGTAGCATGTGTTGACATATAAATCGAGGAGCTATTGCGCGATTGAGAAATGGTGCGAACAGAGGCTATGTGAACCAGTGTATGATGTAGTTCTGAAGCATGGTTTTGGCAATATGCAATGTAATGGTGCGTGTAATTGTGCATATGAAGAGGAGTAATGAGATCAGAAGCAAAGCGATGTGTGTGACTAGTTGAGTTCGATAGCTGTGCGAAAGTGTGAGTAACCCACACGTTGACAGTGTCGAGCGTTTGACAAAATTGCTAGGACCTTACTATGCTTCAGATATTGGTGTTGTCAACTAATGCTGCCGGGACATTGTTGTAGCAGTGGTGGTTAATTATTACTTGTGCGCTATGCATACCTATAGTAGAAAGTTTTGTAGTTGCTTGTGTTTTGTGAGAATACAAACATGCGATCAATAGAAGTTTTGTGTGGCCTAAGCATTATTGCAGCAGATTTGTAGAAGGATGGGGTGTGATGGAAAACAAAGCATTGGTATATTTGATATAATTGTTGACAATGTTTTTTCATAAGAATTTTTGTATGCTGCTTATTGCTGTAGGGTCGAGTGATTGTATTGGTAAGGGGTATGTGAATTGCTATAGCAGCCTCATATTGCTATGTGCACTGTATTGTCATAATATTGATTATTGTCGTAATATTGAGAATGCTAGTGTGTTGAATGTTGAGCATGTATGACGAGCAAAGAGTGTTGGGAAGGCCGTGTATTTTGTATTGTTGATGATGCCTTGCATAACTGTTGGTTGTGATGTTTTGCTGATAAAGAGAGAATGATGATGTATGTTGTTGTTATAGTCTTGTCAGGTTGAGATATATTGCAGAGGGTTTGATATAACTTATGCCACTGTTGATTTGATGAGTTAGGTTGCTGTTGAGAGCATGTCATGTTTTGCTGCTAAATCATGCATAGCTGAGTGAATATTGTTTATGTTGCTATGCTGGTACTAATTGTCTGAGCTAGGGTTAGTTGTTAAAGAGAGATTGTTGCTATGGTTTGGAGAGAGAGAGTCTTTAGTTGCTATGTAAAACATTGTTATTGTTTCCATAGCCTTGTATATGTTACTGATAGGGTGCCAATGGAGCTACTAAATAATGGAGCATTTAAAACTCCCCATGAATCAACACAACAATACCTTAATGGATTACGATATAGATCAAAGAAAAACGTAGAACAATGGACCCTTCTTAAGAGGAGTCCATACTATTCTACAACTGGAGCATCCAAGGGATCTGCAGAAGGAACAAGAGATAGGAAATTTGCTCTTTGCACTTAGGTCAAATTTGAAGATCTTGGAGGTGATAGTGAAAGCTCTTCTTAAATTGGAGAAGTTAGACTCACTTCTTTATGAGGTGAACCAATCAGATTGGAGGAGTTTAAATTGGGCCCTAAAGCCATCCATGCTTGCCTTGATACAACCCAAGTTCTTGGAACACCCTTGTGAAGGGGTAAGACTTATAGTTGCCTCTTGTCTTTGTGAAATAATAAAGTTAGCTTCACTTATACCTCCTTACAATGATGATATCATGAGGAAAGTTTTCTAGTTGATAGTAGAAAGCTTCCAGGAGTTGGATAACGCAATGGGTCCTACCTTTGGAAAGAGGCTCAAGATTTTAGAAGTCATGGCCGCAGTCAAATCATTTGACATCATGCTTGATCTAAAGTGCAATGATTTGATTCTTCACATGTTCCAATGCTTCTTCAACATTAAGGAACATCATCCTAACAATGTTAAAACAAATGCGCAATCTATTTTGTCTTCAGTTATGGGAGACCATGATGCCATTTGCAAGCAGTTGTAATCCAAGTTGTTGGCAATTTGGAGGAGGGAACAAATTGTCCCACCTGCTGCTTATGAACTAACAAAAAGGTTGGTCGAGTAGAAGATGAGACTGTTCAAAAGGCAGTTGATCAAGGATACAAGTCTGTGAGGACAAGGATGCAAAAGTTCCATCAGGCAACAAGAATGAATTTAGGAGGAAAAATATTTTCTTTAGCTACAAGGGACCTTGGGAGCTAAGCACTTATGCTCAGGTAAATTGGTTAAGGTGCAAGGGGTAGAACAAGAGGAGATTTCTTCTAATCATTCTAAGATGGGGTCATATATTATAGGTATGGGCAATCATGTGGAGATGTTAACCACTGTTCACCTATGCATCCGTGTTTAATGGATGAAAATGGTAGCACCCGATTGTTCCCATGAGTGAAGAAGGATAAGAAGAAGACACTCAGGAGGATTTGAGGGATGAGCCACTAATGATGATCCAAGATGTAGAGCACGTAGAGGTGCATGGACATAAGGAGGAGCATGCCATACATAGTGTGTATGATGAGTCATCTTTGGAGAGATAGTTGACGACTCAAGTTGGAGCCATGGACGCGGGAATTGAGCATCCATCTTTGGCGCCAACCCTTGATTAGGTGCAAGTAGATGCAAAGGCATCTAGCGGGGCTATAGAACTTTTAGGTGAGAGCCGCT
Organism: Pinus taeda; assembly: GCA_000404065.3. Lineage (NCBI taxonomy): Eukaryota > Viridiplantae > Streptophyta > Pinopsida > Pinales > Pinaceae > Pinus > Pinus taeda. The sequence continues at coordinate 8,711 of APFE031003729.1, read as the reverse complement.
AGAGAGAGTATCAGCATCTCAAGACAAATCTTATGGCAATGAAGAAGAAGGCCCACACACTCTGAGGCACCATTTTGTAGCAGATCAATGAACTTGAGGAGCTTGGAGTTGTGTGTGCCAAGTCAAAGGCGAAGCTGTCTAGCATTGGGGAACAATTAACATCCCTAACTAGGCAGTGAGAGGAGCATATTCTGGAGCAGAGCAGCCCTCTTTAGGAGTACATAAATAGGGTTTGCAACACTAGTAGCCCACCTCTATACATTGGAAAGAGAAGGGAAAAGTTTTCTAGATGGTTTTTACAAGTTGGCGAAGACCGAGTGACAGTCCGACAATTTAGGGGTATCCCAGTGGCACAACATCAACGTGGTGAGATTGTTTCTTGTGTGGATATTTATGCATGAGATCCATGCTAGAGGATGGATTGGCGAGAGATTACGAGTTGGTATCCTATTGAGCGGATAATTTTTGGAGCATCATCAATAGTCAGGGGCATAACACAGTATGAGCTCTTAGACATGGGCAATGATTTGTGGCGAGGGTGGCATTGGTATCCAGGTATTGAGGGATCCATTCATAATTGGGTGGCACAAAGGCATGACATAGAAAAATGGTTTATATGGGATCCAGGTATTGGTGTACATATGCCTTCACAATTGATAGATATGGATTGCTCAAGGGCAAGCAATCTTGGGGCCGGAGGATTTGTAATATTCCCATTTTTGGTTTCTCTTATGATGCAGTCAGGATGGACTTCCAGGGTTAGTGAAATCCAGGTCACAAGAGCGAGATTACATCATCAGTGGGCCCTGCTATTGCTCAAACTAGCAGGGGTCCTAAGAGGGAATCCTAAAGGGACAACTACTAGGTCAAGGGTAACAATGGAGCAAGAGCCCACTATCACCTCAATGAAAGATTCCTTCTCTTTACATACTTTCACCGATGGGAGGAGACTCTGTAATAGAGGGAATCACTAGACGGATGAATCAATGAAGAGATAAGAAGTGATTGCTAAGGGCTATTCGTAAGAGAGACTCAATTGTATGGTTTACTTGCTCGAGAAGCAAGGTGTAAGGCTCTCTAAGAAGGGCCAAGGAAGTTTCAAGGGCTAGGGTTTGCAAATAAGACTTATGGAGGAGGGATCTTGTCCTAGAAACCCTTATGCAAACTTGGTTCCAAAATGGTCTTTGTGAAATTATCTTCAAAAAGTTGCGGGACCAAGTGGACCCAAAATTAGGTCAAGTATGAGGAATTGTTCACTCAAGGAAGGGCTTGGCCTAAGTGTGGAAGAGAAGAGGATCAATGGAAAAATCTTCTTGGAATGGAATGCAATGATCCAGATGAGGTCACTAGCCAAGGGAAACCTAGGGCAAGAAATGACCCTCGACATGGCCCATGACATGATGCAACACTAATAAAAGACAAATTTCCACCATTTCACACAAGAAAAGCAACAAATTTCAGCCTAGTATAGCGAAATTGCCCAACAACATGCATGTGACATAAGAAAAAGAGAAAATAACATTAAAAGAGCACTTACATGTGAGAACAAGTATATCCAATCGTCATCATATGCCAATATAGAAGCTCCAAGACAAAAATGAAGAGATCCAAACATCAAAATTCATCCATCCATCCAATTTTGTCCTCCAAAAGAATAGTGAAAATCTCACAAGAGAGGATGATCCAATCCAAGTGACGATGAGAGAATGAATCAACTCGTCATCTATTTATACAATGTTTAATGAATTTGATTTAGCTTATTTTGGCCTAACTTAGCCCCTAGAATAAAATAATGTGCAAAATAACAAGTACTTTTGGCGATGTTGACCACTACTGGTCAACTACCCATGCAGTACCCCCCCTCTTTTTTTTGCAGAAAGGGGTTGCACCTGATCGACGTGTCCATGCCATCCTACGGTCATCATCAGCTTGATCATTTTGATTGTAAACCCAGTCTGCATGTATGAAATGTAAATAATCTTAGCAGGTCAGAGTCATGTATGTAAATTGCCTAGGTGGACCTAACTTTCTAATGATAATCTATGTCTCGGAATGTTTTTTGTCTCACCGATCTACGATCGGCAGAGTTTTCCTTCAACCTGACCCCAAAGTCGGGATGCATTTTGTTATTAGAACTTTAGGAGAATCCTAATGTGTTAACCTGCTAGATTATAGTTGTGTTGCAGAACTGGGTGGTTTATGAGGGTCTATGTTAAAATGGGTTTGTCCCCTTAAGATGTAAATTGTAAAAGTCATGATGTAATGTGTCTTGAGGGTTGAAAATGTTAATCCCCTCATGCGTCTTAGGTCCTAGGTCTTAGGGGAATTTTTTTTCAAAGGCTATGTTTGATGATCCATGATAAAAACAATAAAAAATAATAATTAAAAAT